>VWYH01000170.1:0-14403 GCA_013399365.1 Pampusana beccarii | reverse complement strand
TAATTTATAAAAAAAAAAAAAAAAAAAAAATTTATAATAGAAATATTGATGGATAGGTACATTTTTACATAAATTTCTAACTTTTTTTTTTTTTTCCCAACTGCTTGTCTTTTGTAAAACAACAACAACAAAAATGTATAACCACTATATACTCTGAATAATTCATAGCGCCATCCAAGAGGAGAATTATTCTTTCAAATTTTCATCATACCATCTACTTACATTTTTTAAACAATAAAATTAAACTCACCTGTTTGTTAACATCTTATTAACTAAACAAAGGTATACACATCTTATACATAAAGGCATTTTCTAGAAAAAAAAAACAAACCAAACTGTAATCGGATTAATATGCTGGCAAACATTTTAGAATGTTGTTCTTCAGATCTGTATTTAATTGTCTAATTGAGGTATCGCATTCAAAAGGCTCAACAGCATATCGGCTTTCATTCAGTTCAGTGCAATTGCTCAAAGAATTTACCACATCTGGTTTTAGACATGAGCAATGTAAACTTTAATGTCTGAGTTCCAGTGCAGGGACTTCATTGTCTACTTTTTAGACAACAAAGAGAAACAAGATGTTGTTGGTCTAATTATTCTGGTTGAATGTAAATATCGACTCTGTGATGACCAAGATCACATCCTAGACATGTCGATTTATCCCTATTGACCCTAAAGACAGCCTTGGTGTTCCTCCACCTTCAGTCATATGAATTCTTTCATGAATTCTGTCTTCACACTGCTGAGAATGCAGGCTGTTTTCACTTACACACACACATGCGCACACATGCATGCATGCACAGACATGACAAGAGACTCTCATGCTTTTGTATGCTTATAGGTCTGCATACTTAGGGGTAGATCACTGTAAATTACATTCTAGTTGTACAAGTTTGCAGATTTAAGGTAGATGTGCTTGAATTACATCCTATTTCTGCAAGAAAATAAGTTATAATGTTAAAGGGATATATACATGTTTACCTAGGTCAATGTATGTATGCATATATGTATGCATTTATATTAGGACCTCTACAGCTCCATGAAAAAAAAAATTGTTATTAATATATCTGTCCAATAAGTTGCTGTTGGCAATTTTTTCAATACATATGGAAGTAGCTAGTAATCAAAAACATTACTCCGTTTAAATTCAGAAGGTTCAGAAGGCTCACTTAATAGATGAATATGACAATAAGGCAAGAGCTACTAGCAAAATGAGACATATATAGTATATGTGTAAATATAGATATAACTATATTATAGAAATTCAGATAAGAGGAAATACCTTCTTTTGGATTACTGAATGCAAGAAGATTGTAAACTAAATGTAAGACCAAATTAACTAGCTTACTCTCTGGAACATACGCTCAATGTACTTCAATATATCAAAAAAATATTTGAAAAATAAATTAATTAAGCAGTGACAGCATGTTGGTGATAAAAAGTATTTTTCAGAGCATAAAAAAAGGTGACAAAAGTCTAAAAGAATCTTTTAGTAGTAAAACACTTGATGTAACTGACAGAAGGAAATGAATGTTAGTTGTGAAAAGGAAAATTTTAAAAAAAAAATCATCATAGCCAAATTTCCCATTGCCACTGGGAAAAAAAAATATCTTAAATTCATTATGGATGACTATCTGAAAAATCAGTTCAACATTCCACATTTGTGAAAAGGAAAGTGCCACAGCAGGAAATCTTAGGAAGGTATTTATTAAATAAAAAAATTATAGAGTATTGTGTACTTTATACGTCTCTTTCATCTATAGTTTTAAAACAGAGTGAAGTACTAGTCATTGTATCGCAAAGAAAACCCCAAAACATATTAGATCTGATGATGTTACAGTAAATAAAGAAGGGAAAATTAACTTTTTATTATTCTAGACCAGACTAAGTAGACAGATTTCCAGCTGCCCCTTTCCTAGGTCTAGGAAACAAAGTAAAGAACTAGAAAAGGAGCAACGAAGTGTGAGAAAACCAGGTATATGGAATAGTTTTCACAGAAGGAGAATAAATAGCTTAGGTTTCCTCAGCTTGGAAAAGAACTGTTTTAATATGCATGACTAAAGAAGGTGAACAGATAATTTTTTTCAGGTTTTAGTTTGTTTCCTCAGAATAGCAAAGTCAGCAGGTAGAATATGTAAAGGGAAGTTCTTTTTTACCCTTACTATACTACGCAAAAGTATTGAAAAGGGGTGAGATCTGTTATCAGAAAGTCCTAAAAACAGTGATTGCCACCAACTGGGTGATAAAAGATCACTTCATGGTTATCCTCTTTCTTTTGTTCTTTCTCCAGCTGCCTTTATCAGGTAAGATCAGTCTTGGTCTGAACCACTATGCCTTTCTTATCATCTCATCTTATAGGAGATGTGCCCATATGCTACTTAAATACAAAAACTGTCTTATTGTAGCTGTTTCCCTGAACAGACCTTCTTTGTGCAGCAAAGCGGGAGAGCAGCCAGAATGATTTACAGAGGCTTTGCTGCAAATCTGTTGATGTTGGCAGGAAACCTTCCATGAACTTCAGTAGGATTTGGCCAGGTCAAGCATCCCCATACCTCTTATGTGCTATGAGAAGGTAAGTACTATGCATACTGTAGCTCATCCAGTCAAACGTGGTAAAAAAAAAAAAAGGGTGTTTATTTTTTCTTTGGTAGTTACCCTCTGCAAAATGCCTAAGCAGTCAGGATTACAGTGGACAGCTAAATATGACAATGTAAATGTATTAATTGCTTTAGGAAATATTAGGATGCTAATACAGTTCTCAGAATAGGGTAATAGGCAACAAAAAGCTAGCATGGGTTTCCAGAGTGCCTTCTTTTTTTTTTTTTTTTTTTGGTATGTGGCAATCTCAAATATTTATAAGCAGCCTAACATAGAACCTTTTGTTTAATCGATCCGCTGATCCACAAGTCTGTAACAGCAGTAGCAGTTCTTCCAGATGTGACAGGAAAAAGTGCAAATAATACAGTGCAGCATACCTATGTAGAGACACATATTTGTATTAAATATTATGACTGTTTTCAACTCAGATTGGACTACAATATCTCAGCTTATGAGAGACCCACACAATAATGAGGAAAATACAGTCTGTTGCTTAATCTACTGTCAGGTAGTGAAATAAGAGGAATAAAAATCAATATGGAAATATATTTCAGGTAAAAATAAATATTTAATTATATATGCACTATTATTATGTTTTCACAATCATGTAATCATTCAGTGATTGCCTTCTAGTACCCAGGGTTTAAAAATACTGTAGGAAAGATGTTTACTTTTAAAAGATCGATAACTACAGTGTTTTCAAGATTCCCAGATATTTCCTGCATATGCCTTTACAATTCTATTGCTTTTGCTAAGAATACTTCTTCCTTTAAAACTGTACGTGGCACAAACTAGTAAAACCTCATGATACAAGGAACTAACTAACACTTAAAGAGCTAACACTTAAGGAGTTAACCACATAGCAATTGCCTAGCTTAGAGCTTTTTGTCACTTATTGTATGAGAAACAGGGGCTTGCTGATGACTTCACAGGCCTTGCAAAGATAAAAAAACCCCCAGCTGCATCCATGGGTGAATAAAATAAAGGGAGTCTTGGGCACAGGACAGAAGATCATCTGGTTCTAACCAGCTCACCAGTTTGAGCCCCGGCCAACTCAGCATACCAGGCCAAAGGCTAAAAGTGCAAGTGAGGAAGACTGTGTGCCTTCATCCAAAAGACTCCGGCTCACTAGCACCAGGTGGCACTGTGCAGGCGCAACCAGGTGGGGCCGAAGGTGGAGACTATCAAGTGAAACACATCACAACTGAAACTTGGAAACTCTTTTGGAAAAAACGAAGTCTTTATCTCGTGGTAGCATAAAGACATCTGTAAGAACACAGCGAGGATACTTCAGACTTTAACAAGTAGGGATCATATATTCAAGAGCAAACTTGGGTCTTCTATTTCTCAAATGTAGGGACATTCTAAATTCAGTACCAGCAACAATTACAAATCTGGTGAGAGTACCCATAAGGGAAAAGCTAACATTTCAATACGCTCAATGCAATTAGATAAAATTGCCTTTTACTGCAATTCATAGGGATAAACCATCCCCTGAAATATAGACAATAGTCTGCCAGACTGCTTGGTATAACTATTCTTGTTAATTTGTTGACATTAAGAGACGTACGGAGCGTACTGTTGAGAAAAGTCAGATGAACTTATACAAGGTGTCTAGGGTGTACTTGAGGACATTAGAAGGGCAAAATATTGCAAATAAATTCTGCTACAAAAGTGTATATAGTTTTATCTTTATCCCTTGTTCTCCCCAAACACATATCTTATCAACAAGTATTAAAATATTTAGAAAATTGTGAACTATAAATCACTTTAGGAATATATATCAAAACTCCAATTCATTAAACAATAAACAATAATCCTTTTTCTGCTGATTTGTATGTGTGAGTCAGACTGTAGACACTGCATGTAATTCCAAAAATGACATGCTACTGTTTTCCACCAAGTAAGAAATTTTATTCTTGAACAAACTATGAATACCCGAGGAAAATACAATCTATTCTTATTTACTTACAAAAATATTGGTCAAGTTTATTTACTCAAGTCATCCAAAACCATCACTTCTTCAGATTTCACCTGAAATGTTTTCTATAACTCAGTGAGCAACAAGATTCTGCCTCCTTTCAAAGATTTATGTGAGAAGGGAATGTTAAGATTTTGCCTCTACTGTCTCAGTGATGTCAACAAAGTGCTGTAAATCCAAAGTGAAACAGAATATAAATGGAAAAAGAACTCTTTAGTAACTTAATGCCTAATTCAGACTCCGCCTGAAATCAGTTGAGAGATGGTCCTACAATATCAGCTGAGATATCAGCAGCTTCAAAGAAGACTAGAATTAATTGGATTAAATGTTTATAGTTATTCCTAAGAGATTTTTGCTAAAAAAAAAAAAAGGCAAAAACCAGATACGATAGACAGAATTCTCAATGCTTTCGAGATAATATTTCAGCAGCCTAAGATTCATGTTTACTGTGTTAGGAAAAAAAATATGTCACATTTCAGCTCAAATAATCTCATAGTTCATGATCTAGAAATTTCATAGGTAACCTAGAGACTATGAGATTTGTATAAAAGAAGGGAAATACGTTACAATTAAAATTCAATATCTATTTTTTTCTTTTAAACTTTTGGACTAAGTGTCAAATAATAGCTCAAGTATTGTATCCTTTTTTCTTAACCTGTGGTACACATTTAGCATCAATGCTGCATTTCAGTAGTAGAATATACTAGACATTTCTTATGTTTGTATTTTTTTTAATGTGCATTTCAAATAATATCATAAACCAAAAACAAAACAAAATAAAACAGAACAAACAAAACAACAGTGACAACAAAGACAACAAAAACAACATGTCACCAAGAAAATAAATGTAGAACATGAACAAATAAAGGAAGAATTGTGAATTAAGTTGAAATACACTGCAGTGTACTGCTCAAAAATTGATTTTACAGTTATCTCAGTGACATGATCTAAAACTTTATTGAAAACTTTCTCTCAATAAGCACTGTGATTTTCAAAATAATTGTTGGAAATTGCTATAAGGAAGTCATAAAAAGGGACTTACTTGAAATCCCCCTAAGATGCAGTATCTACTACAACTCACATTTATTTGAAAAAGCTGAAAGTAGTTCTAAAAACCCTACAAAGCTGTATAGTCAAATTATCCTAATATAAAATCTTAGAATACAGTTTTCAGTAACAGCTGAAGAACAGGCATTAGACATATTCAAAAATAAAAGCTCAATCATCAGTTTAATCAAAGTTAATTTAAATTAGATTTCTAAAACATTGTTGAATGTTTTATATTTATATTTTATTCGCCAAAAGTGAAGGCGTTTTCCTTACTCTATACTCCTCTGTGTGATTCTGTACTTCCTGTTAAAGTTTGACATTGAGAAGTGAAAAAGAAAACTGACCAAAAAGTAGTCTGGTAAAAAAGTCACCACTTTATAATTAAAAAATATTTGTTAAGTGACTTAATTTTTATGGAATATAAAATTAACTACCAATGAACATTCTCTATAATTTAGCTATGAATAGGGGAAAATTATCCCTGAATATGAAGTATGATATTCTAGGAAGCATATGTACAAACTCATTTCTCCTAAGAAACTTTAATATGATGTAACATAGTAAATGAATGTGTGTCTAAACTGTCGTTTTTTAATATTCCTCAATAATTCCTTCTTCTTATCTGGGGATAACCATCTTCTCCTGTCAAAAAAATGCCAAAAATTTCTGAAAGTGACCATACCCTTGCTGCTTCAACAGAATATTCTCCTTCCTGAATTCTCATTTTAACTTTGATCTTCCTTTCCACCTATATATTTTCTTTCTCTTCTTTTATGTGGTGATGACTGGCAACCCTTATCGGAGGGAATTATACCAAAATCTGTTCTGTCTCCTTCTACCAAAATGTATACTCTTTCCAATAGACTGAAGCTAGTGAGCTTGTGAATGTTAAAATACGTGGTTATTATTTCTTAGGAGTGGTGGCAAATGACTGAAGATGACTGACCTATGGAGCACTCTCTATTCCCACTATGTTTGTATCCAAAATGCAAGCAAGAAACCAGGTATTGCAGTAAAAAGTATGGTGCATTCATTGTTTCCATTTTTTAAGTTTGAATCAGAGGTATTCATGAGATTAAATGAATGTCTAGATTATAGGTACAAATAGTGTTAGAGGATGTTCTCTAACTTTGGAACTTGATCTAAGTCAAACTCATAGAACAGACTTTTGCTCGATCTTTGCCCATTGCTACTGACACTTTTGCGTGCAATTCCTGGGCATGGTTCGGGAGTTAGCATGGGCCAGGGTCAAAATGCAATTTTGACACATCTGCTGGTGCTGTGTGTATCAGCATGTTCAACTATATGGGTAGCAGTCATTATGTGACTACTGTCAGAGAACAAGCTCAGGGCAATTTGAATTTAATGGAGCAGGAATAACTTAACCAGCCCTCTTCCTCCTTAGGCTTCTTCAGGCAGAATCTTAACACTTAATTAATTTTAAAAACTCTGCAGTAGAATACAGGAAGTAGATGTAACATTTGCAGTCATCATAGACAGCAAAAAGTTATCTTTAGCTCCACTATTTCTAATATAATTGATAATGTAATTTCCTTCCACAACATGAGATACTTAGCAAGAATTATGTAGCAATTGATATTCTTTTCCAATGAGATAAGTCAAATACAGTGGGATTTATCTCATCTACCTCTATATTTTTAGGATGCAGACATCTATATCTGCGCTTCTCAGCTAGAGGTTTTGTTCCACGAATAAAAATGCACACTTATAGAACATGATTAATCTCATCGTAATATAGATATCTAAAATGGTTAGAAGAACTTTTGTTTTGAAAGTAATATGTATCTCCTTGAATTATAAAGAGAACTTAGTTGATTAATCAAGATGCAAATATCTACATAGCTGAAACTGGGAAGGCCTTAGAAATAACTTTATATTATATAAAACATTCTGTTAGAAACCTTACCCTAGATCTCTTATTTGAGTGTTTGCATCTTATAAGCATAATTTTAATTTCAATTTCTCAAAAAAAAACCCCAAAAACCTAGCAGAACCTTTTATCGTTGCCAGAGGTTGATTTAGAATGCTCCATTTAGAACCAATACAAAAAAAAAAAAAGGAAAATAAAGCTAACATTTATAATGAATGTGGGTATGATAACAAGGATGCTTCTATTAATCAAGATTTTAATACACTTACTGAAACATTTTTTTCCCAGTATTTTTCTTTGTTTTGCCATTCTTGCATAAGCAATCAAAAATGCACAAACTGAGGGGTTTTGTGCGTATCAAAGTATTTACAGTTGAGGTATTTTTAAATTGGTTTCGTTTTTTTTTGTGTGTGTGTGTGGTGTTGTTTTTGTTTATTTGTTTTTTGTTTTGTTTTGTTCTGTGTTTTTTTCAGAGAAGATAGGAACATGTTAATATTTGCACTAATAAAATTCTTGACTTCATTTGTTAGACTAGCATTGGAGCTTTCCTATTATCCAACATGAATATTTCTTTCGAGTCTTCACACGTATGTCAATTCGAAAAAAGCCTCTTGTCTTTTTAATTGATCTAGGGGTTCTTCAAATCTATTCACTTTATGAATGTCTTCTTGTATTTGGATGACACAAATTTGTAAAGACTGTCTGGAAAGGAAGACAGCAGATATGTATCCATGTACACATGTTCATAACGGCTATGTCTGCAGAAAAAAAATGGTTCATTAATGTTTCCTGATATTCTTACATCATCTTGGCCTGATTTTCTTTTCTGCTAGTACTTGTCAGAGTCCTCTGGTTTGTGTTAAATAGGGTTGAAATTGCAGAGATTAGAGACCTGGCATTTTAAATGAGAGTCAAGCCTTCCCTATCTATGTCATTGTGACAAATCTTTATAGGAACATTATAGATACAGAACTAGTGATTAGCTCCATTGCTATGCACTCCTCTATCTCTGCAACAGAGAACGATCATCAAATTCACATTATCTAGGAACTTGGGAGCTAGCAGTAGCTGACCATGCCAGCTGGAAGAGGCTTAAAACATGTGTTATGCTATTAAGTGGTATTACAATGTACCAACAATGGATTACAAAAAATGCTACAGACCCTGTTACTTAGAAATATAGATGTACTGTGGATATTATGCAGTGATGGTAATGTATTTTGCTAAAAGAAAAAACTATGAATTGGTATAGAGTTTAGCATAATGAATTATGCAGAGGTGGAAGTGTATTAAATAAATTTATACAACCAAAATAAATACAGGAAAAAAAATATAGCATGAGTGTTAGCAATGGTGTAATTTTAGAATGTTCTTTTTTCTTTGTCTCATTTTGTACCTACAACATATTTTCCCTTCTGGCCCTGAGACAGGCCCAGCAATTATCGCTGTTGTACTCTGGCTGCAATTAAGACAATTTCCTTAAGGTCACTCCAGCATGTAATGGGCAATCAGAAAAAAAACCCACCATCAACAACAATAACAAAATCCTCCAAGGAGGTTCACGTATGAAGAAATCTTGAATCTAGAAATTTTGAGATCTTCCATCCCCCAATTATGACAGAATTATGAAAGTCTGTTGTTTTTTCTTTTAGCATTATGGGTTAATACCAGTATGTAAAACTAAATTTCTTAGTTTTCAAAAAAATTCTCCTCTCAGGTTAGCATCCAACACTCTTACAATGCTAGAAACAACAGCACTCATTGCAGTTTACTAAAATAATATATATTGCTTGCCAGATTTAGCCATCTGCCCAAAGTTCTGACATACCTGTCATTTTAATTATCAAGTCTCTACAAGCAATTAACGCTAATAATGAAATCGTCTTCAAGAAAAATAAGCATCAGTACATAAACTTACCCTGTAAAATGAATATGGATTCTTCTACATGGATTTTCATTTCATTACACATTAAAATAAATATATCCTCCTTCTTCAGAATGTAAACAGAATCTGTTTGCAATGGTAAACAGTTTTCTGATGGCTCTGAAGCCAGAAGAGTTTTCATGCTAATTTCTTAATAGAAACAAGAAGACAGCCTTCAAATAATACTAAGAGCATGTTAAACTCGAGAAAACAGAAATAAATGTTATAGCAGATTAAATGCAGAAGCACAATGAAGAAGTCCACAAATAATTTGTGGAACAGATATCAAAAAGGATAAAATCCAGTACTGAAGTTTTCTTCAAATACAAAAGTGAAGAAAGGCTCCTAGGATGTCTGTAGGGCCAAAATACATAATAGAGTGCTGAGGGAAAACAGGACCACTGCAGAGAAGCTAAAAAAATTTCTGCACATTAGTCTAATACTGTGAAAGAAACACATGGAGGACTCATCAGATAGTCGTTGCAGAAGATGTCATAGAAGAAACATAAAATGGATCAACAACTAATTGAAGGAATCTACCAGTGTTCATCAAAGAGCTCTGAGAAAACTTAAAAATGTATTAGGCTAATACTGGCATCTCTTAAAACTTCTTGAGCACCTGAATGTGGGAAGAACTGAATAAGTTAATACCTTCATAAATGTGATTTACTTGGAATGAGTGAATTGGTTTATTTTTAGGAAGTTTTGCTTTCTAAACTTATTAGCATAATCTAAAATGGTCTACAAGTATGTGGATAAAGAAGATTCAGTTAGTCTCACTGGATGTCCGCAAGGCTCTTGACACATCCCTTCATTCAGAACTTCTAAAAAAATTAAACAGCCAAAGAAAATGAAGGAATGGCCTTGAATGAGTAGATAATTGGGTAAAAATCAGGAAACACAGAAAAAATAAATGGTCACTAAAGGTCACTACAGCTCACTAATGGTCTGTGCTGGGATTTGTGCTGTTTAACATATTCATAAGAGAACCAGATGTGAGCAGCAAGTGCAGAAAATTTGCTGATAGTACAGACTTACTCTAGATAATGAGGATATACAGCCAGATTGTGCAGAACTGCAAAAAGACCTTAAAAACCATTTTTATGTCATCAAGAAACTGTGCAGCAGCATGGAAAAATGAATCTCAGTGTAGATAAGTATAAAGTGGTTGGAATAAAAGCAAACATATAACGTATGCACCCTGCATTGGCTATTACAACAGAGGTGAGACCTTGTAATAAAGAAAAACTGGCACCAGCTCAGTTGTGGTCAGAAAATAACAGCAAATGTTGGAAACTATTAGGAAAGAAACAAAAATAAAATAATTTTCCAGTGTAAATTCCTATTTCAAACACATATTGAATATGGTCATTAGGGAAGATGGCTAAAGTTGTAAACCAATTTTCACATACCGAATGAGTAGTAAAACTCCTCTGCTTGGAAAGCAATAAGTGAGTGGGATAGGAAACAAACGTACAGTTTTAAGTCTGTCAAAGAGTCAGTATAGATAGGTTAACAGTTCATTTGTATATGTGAAATAGGGCACATCAAATGAGACTATGAACATCTAAGTGAAGTGCTAAAACATGATTCTTTACAGAAAAATCAGTAAACACGCAGAACTCAGCACCAAAGACTTACTGCAAACATGCTTAAAGTTCGTATACACTCAAGGTTTAACAAGAAATGGAATCCAGATGAGGTAATTAGGTATTTAGGCAAATTAATTGAGGGTAACTGAGCTGCAAATAAATCAGATCTGGAGGAGGAATTAAGGAAATTATTGTATTTGCATGTCATATTGTTGGTTTGTTTGTGTGGCTCCTCTCACAAGATATCACACAGCCAGCTTCCTGGTCTAATACAGTACAGAAGTCCATGTACTTATCTGTATTCGGACAGCATTTGCATAAATTAATCAAGGAAAAAATATTCTACAGATATGAAGTCATCACCTCTGGCTCACTAAGGCTCTGAAGCACAGTTTACAACAGCTTGATATAAATACAGGTTCATGTTTGTTCTGTTCTGGTGATCTCTCCTGCCTTTTCTGCTGCTCACCCCTCTAGACAGAACTCTGGTCATGGTTGATCTTCTATCTGAAAGGTCAATATAACAATTTTTATATTTGTAAGAAATGGCAGATAGGTACAATAATAGGACTAAAAAGGAAAAAAAGAAAAAAAGAAAAAATAACATTTTTACATAGGTTCACTAATTCAAGAGTTTAGAAGACTGCTCACTCTTTCTGGGAGAAAAGAAGATGTTGCAGTCAATGAGGAATTTTTTGCACCTTGGTATTAATTTGGATAGTCTTATGTAACGAGTAGTCATCGTGATATTCCTGCACTTCCAGGCACTCAATGCAAGGTTTCTGCAAAAAGAGTTTCTATTGAAAAAAAAAAAAAGGGGGTTCGAGACACTTCTGTATTAGTATCATTTTTTGCTCTGATATGGATTCAAGAAATCTAATTTCTATTTGTTGTAGCCCTGAAATTTTGGGGACTACAACTATACAGATATGTTATCTTTTTAATATCGGAAAAGTTATGTCATGGGTCATGTTTGAGATCTTTATCTTGTGACAGCGTAAATTATTTAATCATAAATTTCATGTATATCTATACAAGATAAATGCAAATAAGTAGTAAAGGAAGTGTATAAAATCCATCACTAATGACTATATTTTTGTTCATGCTGAATGATATTTGACAGGTTGCTACTGGTAGATTTTCAAACATGTATTTTTCAAAAATATTTAATCTTCAGTTATACCTTTATATATTTGTGTAAAATTTAAATATTAATAAACAAAGAAAGAAAGGTTCCTTCAGAAGGTGTCTTTGAGATAAGGCACCTGAAATATACGCCAAAATAGTTTTGAATAGATTGTTCTTTACTGGTAATGAAGAAAGTCTCTGTAACTACACTAAAAGAGTTGGTCAGCATACTAAAGTTAAGCATATTAACAAACTTCTGGGAAGGCCAGGACTGAAATTCATCTTTAGTTTGTGAAGTTTAGTATTACTTTAAAATCAGAACCATATGAATCTTTGTGACATAAACTATAAGCTTTTTATTCAATCATGAACATGCTTCATTTTATGAACGTAAGCCTGAGAACAACTTGCTTTATTCCTTCTGTCTCTTTCTACTGCAAATAATCATCTCGTAAAATGGCTTTCATAAAACCGTTATGTTTCGCCCACAAAGTAGTTCCATTTTCTTAAGTTCATGGTTTTCTTTGGGTTGCTGCTCCAGTATTTTACTTGTGTCATTATTAAATAATTGCTTTTAATTTGCAGTATATTTGGGACTGCATACATATTTAAGCTTTTTTGCCCGTACTGTCCTCAAGTTAAATAGTTTTTTTCATAGTTTTTGCCCCCTGGTGCATTTCTAGAGAGCAAATGTATTGCCTCTGGCTGTGTCTATATTGTTAAACACATCAATTTCACAGCATCGTCCTTCTACTTATGGCCAGGAAGAATAAAGATGTATGTCAACAGAATTTAGAACAAGCTTACTCTACAGTAGACTGGCTCCATAAAATTTGTCCTTGGATTTCTCTTAGGCATCTTACGCTGCTGCTGTGACTCTAGAAAACACAGTTTTGCTGCATGGTTTGTTTTTTTTTTTTTTGTTCAGAAAGTCTGAGATTACAGTATGGCTTTTTTTTTTTTTTTTTCCTTAAGAGTATAATACTGAAGATAAATATTATTAGTGTTGTGGTGCAAACCCTTCTGATAGAGTTTTTGGAAAAAGTAGGGCAAGTCAAAAGGTATTTGCCTTTGTGTTGTCCATACTGACCTTTAAGAGTGCTCACAGCAGTAAATTGTCTTCAGAACAATGGTGAGGCTTTATCTTGGAAATAGTTAATATTATAGAACTAGTCCAAACTAGAGTCAAGTAACTAAGCAGTCTGAATAGTTTAGGATCAACTGATGGAGCTTTTCACCTAGTGTGTTCTACTTGAGAGGACCGACACAATATCTGAATCTTCATCTGCTATGTAAGTCATGTTTTCTTATTTCTTTTTCTTTTTTCTTTTTTTTTTTTAATTTATTTTTAAATTCTAAATAGTAGCCTGTGATCCTTGAGTAACTAAGTCTGTACACTGACTTTAAATGAGATCTCACCGATATCTTGCACAAAGGTACTAATACTTCTGCTTAGCTGGAATCATCTTGCTTACTGGTTTGGGGGACCATAGTTGCCCTTTTCACAGCTTTATTCCACTATTGATTTACTGTCAGCGGTATAAACATACTTTATAAATACACAAATACCTGTTTTTTTGGATTCATTTGTTCTTTCCAGATTAAAAAAAATGCAACTTGTTTCTAGGTCCAAGACTGAACTATAGATTCTTGTGCCGAACCTCTAAATGAATGGATCTGAACACTTTGTTCTCATAAATTCCCTCTCATTCTATTACTTCACTCCCTAAAGCTATTAATTTATTTATGTATAATATTTCACTGCTCGCCTCTGTTCAAAACGACTGCCAACTTTGTGATATCATCTGATTTCATTACCTCACTTCAACTTTTGAGCCAAGGTCAGAATTGAAGATTGAGGTAGTGAGACTGCTCCTAATCCTCAATAAATTCCAATTATGACTGCTCCACGGTCTAATATTTTCTCTTTAATATAACAAAACAGCAATTGTCATGCAACACAATATACTCCTGTGTAAGCTCAGATCATATGTTTATTTAATTCCTTGAGGCTTTAATAATTTTCCATTAAATATTTGTTCTAAAACCATGCATAATTTAAGTACAAAAATATTCAGAGGAATATAGTTCAATTTTTGTCCTCTGTAAATACCAGTATTTGTCAATCACTTTTCATACTTATTCACATATTCACATTCATATTCACATATTCACATTCACATATTCACACATATTCACATTCATACTTATTCACATTCTATTACAGGCCACCAGATCA
>VWYH01000166.1:495029-568895 GCA_013399365.1 Pampusana beccarii | reverse complement strand
CCTAACATTCTGTAATTCTGTGACTGAACTGACTTGAATGAATGTCAGATAAAACTCAAGGAAAGCTATAGAGTAATGTGCCTTTGGAAGAAACATCTGGAACTCTGTATCAACTCCATCAGAACAGAATAAGATCTTCAGTTAAAGGCAACCAGCAGTGATAAGGAAGATCTCCAGCATGGGAGGGGGGAAGATCATCTCAGTTACTTGCTATAGGTCTTGTATATTCCACTGAATCACCTAGAAATTGTTGGAAATAGGACTGCGGACTGAGACTTCAACTCTTACCCAGTATGGCAAGCTTTTATACCCTGAAAATCAGTATTTGGGTGTCATTGCAGAAGCTTTGCTTTCAGCATATAGAAAAAGAACTCAAAATCAAGCCTACTGGTCCAATGCCTAAGAGACAGCATGTCAAACAATTAAATGCTCTGATGTCTTCACTGCCATGTGGCCTTATTGGAAATACTGTGTTCAATCATCTAATCTTAAGACTGGTATTAGAGTTTGTTTTAGAAAGGAGATAAATGCCTCTGGAGATGCTGATATGGACAGATCTTGCAGACAAGACCATGAACCAGCTGGGGCAATTCCTCTGATATGGTTCAACAGCAGTGTGTTTCCTTTGTCTCTAGCACGTTAAATGTTTAGGCAATGACTATTTCATTTCCTGAACTTGCATTCATCTTGTTTAAAGATGCACTTAACTGATGTTTAATAAAATATCATGGATAGTCTTTAATTTAATGAGTTGCCATGTCAGATTTCATTTAAATCCTTTGATTTTTGTCTTAGGTTTATAGCCTAAAGCTCTGTGTTTCATTTTCACCAGAATTATTGCTCTAGCTATTGGCATTGGATTGCCTGTATTTACATACCTACAAACTAAAGATTGAGTCAAACTAAATTAAAACTTAATAATAATAAAAACCCCTCAGAAAAAGAAAACAACAAGTGAGCTCCATACTTCACCTACTCAGAAATCGTAAACCACAACATATCAGCAAAAAGTACCCTTTTTGCTTTATTACTCAAGGCATGTTTGTATATTTTGGTTCTGAAATGAATGGGCCCTTCTTAAATATGACATCTGAGTATTTTAAAGAAAGCTAAACTTTTCTGTGGGGATTATACTAAACTGACACCCACAGAGATAACAGACTCTTCTTTTCATGTGGACAGGATGTCACCCCACATATTTGTTTTTGTGTGTGTGTAACCCATGCTCCTGCACTGCCTAAAATAGCTGGTTTGCTGGGGTGTATTGAAGAATAACTCAGCCCATGTTGCTGGAGCTCCAAGTCTGTTGGTGCTTGCATGGATGCCTTTGCATAGAAGCAGTCAGGGACTGCCTGCCATACATATGCATACAAAAAGCAAGCACAGGGTTATGTTACTCTGGTAGAAGCCATGAGGCCTTTTGATAAGACAGAGCAAATCAGAAGGAGGTATGTGCCACCCTTGCTCATTTATTCTGGTCATGGAATAAAACATTCCATTTTCTTTGTGACTGATGTTTAATTTTAAAGACTGTTTCTGCCTGAACAGATTTTTTGCGACCAAGAATAAGTTTAAAAAATGCTTAAGATGATTTTTTTTTTCCCACTCAAGAAATTCTTGGATGTGTTGTGATGTTTCTGATTTCCGGGGTGGATTAACTTGTGGTTCTGACCTTCAAATTTCACTTTTATTCTGTTTGGTATCATCCTTATTTTGCAGCTCTCTGTACACAGGTATGTAGAAACATGATCACCAGTATGCACTCAGAACAACACAGACGAGCAGAAACTCTGGAGTTCACAATGTGAAATTCCAGTCACCAAGACTGCTTTGATTTTATATTATACAGTATTATCAAGAAATAGAAGCAGGGATGTCATAAGATATAGCCATGATGAAGATGAGCAATCCATGCAAAAGAGCCTTGTGGAGAATAAGCTTTGGCATTTAGAATTCTCGTATTTGCCCTTATTCTTAAATCGTTTACCTGGATCTTCTCATAAATTATATTTCTAATGAGAAAAGTGTTTAAAAACTTGATGCTGATTTAAGAAAGTGACTTTCTGAGTGTATTTTTGGTCTACTGTATGAAACCTTATGAAGTACTGCAACCATATTCTGAAGAAGTGGATGCTCAGGTGTGCTCTGGTCAGATAGAAGCAGCCTGTGAAGTTAATTGGTGTGTGTAGCTATTCACGTCATATTCATTGTAAGATGTACTAGCTGCTCTTTTCTTTACCTTTGATGTATCTCTTGAGAAAAAAAATCTACTGGAGGGAACAACACAACAAATTCTCCTGGCTAAATTAGGAACCATGTTAAATTTGTAATCAAGCTTTTCCCTCCCCCTCAGACTCTGTTTAACTAAGTAGCTTAAGGGAGAGGTTTATTCCCCTTTTATAGTGAATGCGATGGGGACAAAGGATTTGAGTGGCAAAGGATTAAGAGGAAAAGACCAAGGTAGCCTTCCTAGCATTGTGTCCCTCTCCAAAATGAAAACCACTATGTATACATATATATATATATATATATATAAAATGCTTTCCTTCTTGCACTTCAGTAAATCATAAAGTTATTTCCCCAGTTTGCTTTACCTCAGCACAGGACATTTTACTTTCAAAGCAGAAAATACTGTTTCTATACTGCTGTATTCTCCCTCCCCCCCCGCTTTAAAGTTTTTCCAAGGATTACAAAATAAACAAACCCTACATAAGTAGTTTGAGAAAGTGCACTGAACTCCCCCTTTTAATGAAGGAGAGGCGATTGAAATGAAAAATAGATGTGTCTGGGGCTTACTCTTTCAGGGTTGATAATGAGATTAAAAAAAAATAATAAGTAAATGCTCCTTAATTAGGCACTTGTTATGTTCCATCGTGATCAGGGCTGTATGGAACAAAAATGTCAAATGACAGTGACATTTTGCACAGTTTTGAAAAGAGAAAATTTCTCCTCACCCTTTGCTTAAGAAACACAATGAGGTTGGCTTTGGTTTTCTAACAGATTTTTTAAAATCATTTTGGGAAAAGTTATTCCATGAGGTAAAAGATCCTGTTTGAAGTTGAAGCTCTTCATCTGAAGAAATATCCGTCACAAGACATGAAAAGAATGATTTCTTTGTGACTGGGAAATCAATGAGACATCTGTTTTAATGTACAGCCCAGAAATAATGCGGCTAGTTCGAAACGGAATCATAAAGAAGGCTGCCTTTTGTCTCATCTCTCCAGAGTGTTTAGGATGGTATTCAGCGAGGTATTTTACATGAGCAGGAGTTTGTGTTATTAACTATGTGGTTGAGATGGATCTTTTGAGGACGCTGACTTTTGGGGCTAGATGAGCTAGGGGGATTTGTGTTTACCGGCCTCATAAAAGATCTCAGTTCGGGGCTGGGTTTTGCCCCTGTTTTCCAGGCACAGATTGCTTGAACAGTTGATCCTGCTCCATTTGCAGCAGGGGGGCAGGAGCTGGAGGCTGCCCGGGCACTGGGTTGCCCAGCAGGAGGTTGAAGCATCAGTTCAGCATGGGTTTGCTCTTCCTGGAAATACTGTGCCTGGGCTGGTGGCTCCCCATCCAGAGAGGCAGCAGAGCATGTGCGGACATCTCTGCGCGTTGCGTGATCACATCCATCTGCCCTGCTTCTTTCCTTTCTCTCCTCTGGAGCCCCTGGAAGCTTTGAGGGGTCCCTGTCTCTTGTCTTTTGAGTGTGTATGCAACTAATTCAGGTTTTACCTTACAGGCTGTTCTTTGCAGTCTCTTTAGCTTTCCTGAATAGTAAATGGTGTGCGAAGCAGCAGAAATAAGTTTAGTAACAGTACTCCTGTCTTTATACTGGAGGCACTCTCCCCACAAAACCTAGATATCCTGAACGAGGCCTGACCTCTTATTTTTAAGGCTTTTTGAGGACAAGATGAAATTAAACATCAACGACTCAACCACCTCAAGGCACATTGGATTGGTAGTGTTTATAGCTCCCTGGTGCATACGTACTGTATTAGATAGAAGACCAAGAGGAACCCTCAGGCATTCGGTAACGGGCTTGTTAGAGCCTCACTTGTGTGCAGTACTGGGACTGCTTACAGCAAAAGTGGGCTTGCAGACGTCTTTTTCCAAAGGGTGGAGAGAATACCAAGAGAATACGCAGCTCTGGCAATGTTTGAAATCTGAGATCAATGGTTGCCCTGGAAACAGCATGTTGAAAGTCTGAAAAACCTCCTGGCAGCGTGTGGGTGGAGTAAAAACAATCCTTGGGCGTGTGTGTGTGGTTCCAACAAGTTGTGCTCGGCAGGAGGGAAGGCAGCTACTGAGGGGACACACGCACGCATTCTCCGGGGAGCCATCTTATCGTCTCTTTGCACAGAAAGCTGCTGAAAATTATTTTGTTAAGGACATGCTTTCCCTTGGGAAGTGTCAGTGAAATGAATGCATTTTTGTTCCTGTCAGCACAGTCCTGTGGAAAAACATCTACAGAGAGAGATGCACAGAACAATAAAACAAATAGCCAAAGGTGAGAGAGCTGTGCCCTACCAAAGGCGTCAAAAACCCCCTTGCCATTCCCACTAAATAAGATGTTGACATTGCAAATTCCAGCTATCTGGTTACAGAAAAGAGTCCTAAATGTCCCTATGCCCAGTGTCATGTTTACCTGTATTGGGGAATGTCGCAACCTCATGCCTATGGATTGACTGTTGTAGTAAATCCAGAGAGACCATGAGCAGGAGCCATACAGCCGTTCCTCATGTACACGTAGCTCAATGGTCTGACTTCAGCCCTAGCTGCTACCCCCGGGACAGTTTATAATGATACTACCCTGGTGCACACTTCAAGCTTCAGTGAGATGTAGTTCAGGGGTCTCCTGAGTCAGCGACGGGTGTCTCGGCATCTGACAGCTCATGAAAGTTTTTTCCTCCATTAATTGGTCTACTTAGGTCTTTTAACAGTATAAACTTTGGCATCCTCAACACTGTCTGACGATGATTCCCCAATTTAAGCATATAATGCTTTAAAAGATAACTTCCCTTTCTCTGCTTTGAAATTAACATCTGATAACTTCTTTTGATGCCTTTATTTCCTGTATTATTGGAAATAATGAAGTCTTTGCTGATGTCCTCCTTGCCACTTTTAACTTCATGATTTATCCCTTTTCTGAGATGAACAGTCCGAGTCTTTTAAATAAGTTTCGCACAGACGTTGCTTCATGCTTTTCCTTGTTGGCTTTTTGTGGACCTTTCCTAGCTTTGTTGCACATAGACTCATGAAATTGTATAACAATATGTTTTACTTTGATGTCTGCTCCTTACCTAACGATTCCTGGCATTTGATTTGCTTTTTTTGGTGGCTGTGGGGAAGTCAGGTGACTGGAATTATCTAGTATGACCATGAAATCTTATCCCTAAGTGGCAATGGTAAAGGCTAAGTTAGGATTTGTTTTGTTTGTTTATACTGAATTTGTTCATTTGTTTATACTGAATTTCATTTGACCTTCTGTCACTCAGGCAGCTTTATGAAACCCTTGCGCAACTTCTCACTATCAGTCTCATCTTTGCTCTGAATGTCTTCGAAACTGCAGTAGTCTCATCCACTTTTACAGGGACATGAAAATGCTGGTGGATATGTTGAGCGTCATAGACAGAGCCTCTGGAAGGACACTGAGAAACTGGTAGTTTATTCCTACCTTGTGCTTCCTGCCTTTGAATGAGTTACTTCTCCATGGGAGTTCGTATTTTCTTACCTTGCTTATGCAGTCCAGATACTCAATTTTTTTAAGAGCTTTTGGTGAGAGACTTTTTGGAAATCCAAAACAACCAGACCCATTTGATCTCCTCTGGTCCACACATTCGTTGAGTTCTTCCAGGAGCTATATCTGCGTAGTGATGTGACTTCCTTCTACAAAAGCTGCGTGGACTCTTTCCAGCATATTGCTTTTATTTCTGTGCCCTGCCTAACTCTATTATTTAGAATAAATTTTACCAATTTGTATGTACAGACATGCACAGGAAGTCCCACAGTGTTAAAATGTAGTGACTTTCCTTTCGAGCACTGGTAACAAGAAGCTCTACAGCTGATATAGGGGAAATCACATTATTATGCAAAGGAAGCTAGTGTATTTCGATGTGTGTAAAGCAAACCACACTTCTCCACTTTTTAAGCTTGATTCACCACTGATATTAGATAGTGTGTGGGAGGACAATACTATTCCTGGTTGTGTTATACTGTTTTTTCAGCAGCCTTGCTGGAGTTAAAACCTAAAGTGCTCAAGTGCTCATGATTGGAATCCTCTGTTACTTGTGAATACATCCCANTAAGCTTGATTTACCACTGATATTAGATAGTGTGTGGGAAACATGTAAATAGTCTTTAGGCATAAACGGGAGACTGGTAGTGAGGGCAGTGCTGAAATATTAGCTAAGAAATGCAAGACTTGAGGGAAGATTTAAGTCTTGCAGAATGAATTTACAATTTCTAATTTTTGCTGGGTTGTTTCCAGCAGAGACTTCCTAAAGAAACAGAAAAAACTCTAAAAAATTAAAAACGGTTACTGTTTCTTGTTTCACTATTTCCATACCCTGTGATGGTTAAAAAGTAGCATCTTGCCTTGATTTGCCATCTTTTTGGGGAAAAAAAAAAAAAGTTTAACCAAAATAAAAGTTCCCCAGACTCATGGACTCCTTTAAAACATAATCTTTATTTGGCTTTGCTTTTTCTGTAGACCTGGATAAAATATAGACTACACTAAGAAGAGTCTGTTTATTTGATACCTCAGAGACTTCCTTGACATGTGTGAAAATGGTCTCTGTGCCAAGGATGCACAAGCCTATATGGAGATGAAATAAGCAGAAAAAACAGCAAGCTGAGTGCTTTAAACTAGTGAGAAAGAATGATGTGCACAGGAACCTTAGCACTGCATTTGATATATCAACTTGTGCACTGAACATTACGGATAGGTGCAATGCGATTCATTTTCCTCCTACTAGTCCCTCATTGCTTGTTGAACCTGTCAGCTAGGAAAGATGAAATAAATCTGATACTAAATTTACAATGCACAGAAAACACCTCACTTTCATACTTCATGGGAATATATGTATCAAGCCTTTCTTTTACTTATGCAAACAACTAATCCCACTGAATTCGAAATACCTGATGTGAGTAAAGCTATATATATGTGTATACACATTTGCAGAATCCAGACTTAAGTGCTGCCTTTATTTTATGGAACCTAATATTTTTGTATAAGTCCTGTTTGTGTTGTTTCTTTTTTTTTAACAAATCATAATCTATGATTTATATTCTGTGGGAGACTGCATTTGCATTCTCCCACAGAACATTTTATTGACTGCAGTGATTGTTTTAAGGAAAGCGTATGTTCCCTTATTTTTCAGTGGAATTTGGTTTAGATGGAGCATCTGGTTTTCTGTGAAGCCATTTTCCTACTAGTTTTCCAGCTGAGCTGACTGAGGCGTAAGAAAGTTAAAAGTTGGGCCCAAAATCATACAATGGGTCAGAGGCTTGAAGAGGATTAAAGGTATGGGTCTTTTGACCCTGGAACCCTTTGTTTAAACCTTAGTTGAACAAATAAATTTTAAAAGTGTTTCTATACTGTCCACACGGTAATAAATAATGATTTGCAAAAATAAAATTCATGAAGCAGTTGAATTCCACAGCACTTTAGATGAAGCCACATGAGTTCATGCTGTATTCTGGCAAAATGAATTTGAAACCCTTCGAACTGAGGGGAATCTGAAATACAGGTTTGAGCATAGGTCTGGGTGACTTTGATGAGATCTCTGTAACAGTCCCTAAGCCAGTAGATTTTACTGCTTACTCTGACTTCCAGAAGCACTGGGTTTTACTTTGTAGGAAGAACACCCCTGGGAAAAAGTAAAGGTAAACTTGAGCTTAACCTTTTCTCAAGGCCTATCAGCAGAGACCTCAGAAAGCACTTCTTTCTAGAGAATTATTCTCACCTGCCTCCCTAAATTACAGGGCTAATAGGTTTCGTTAACTCTTTGTGGAGAGTGTGAGATGTTTGCATTTGCCGATAAAGTGTTTCACTAAGACAATGTTGGTATCCTTTTATGTGGCAAAACTAGAACTCTTTATTCAATAGGAAAGGTCTAGAGAACTAAATAGAAGTTAAACTAGTAGGACTCTGCTGAAATATTTTTTCCCATCTAAATTTAGAAAAAAGTACCCCCCCCCCCAAAAAAAAAAACCCCAAACACCACGACTGTAAAAAGCAAACAACTTACAGTAAGATTCAATTTCTGGATCAATCTTCATGGGCTTTTAGAGTCACTAAACATCCTTTACTTTTCAACAGTAGAAATTCAATTTTCTCATGTGATCTGTGAAGGTACATGCAACTTCTTAGTTTTGAAAACTGGATATTTCAGTTGAACACTTACAGAATCATAAAATCGTAGAATGGTTGAGGTCAAAAGGGACCTTTAAGGACCACCTAGTCCAACCTCCTTGCCATGAGCAGGGTCATCTTCTGCTAGAACAGGTTGCTCAAAGTCTCATGCAACTTGACCTTGAACACTTCAGGGATGGGGCATCCATAGCTTCTATGGGCAACGTGCTCCATCATCTCACCGCTCTCATAATAAAGAACTTCTTCCTCATATCTAACCTAAATCTATCTTCTTTTAGTTTAAAACTGTTGCCTCTTCTCCTATCATTGCAGGCCCTGACAAAATGTCCTTTTCTGTCTTTCTTATAAACCTCTTCAAGTATTTAAAAGCTGCAATAGTTGGTTCCTCTCTAGTCATATCTGAACTTCCCACGGGAGTCTATAATCTTTGCCTCTGTGGCAGAAGCTGTTCTGCCTGTTGCAGACTTTGCTGTCACAAATGCTATATAAACAATGAGGTATGGTGCCATGTGCTCCATAAACACTACAAAAGCAATAATGTGCGTTGCCCTCTACTAGTCGTCATTTCTTGTTGGATGCTAGTGTGTGCACATAACATGACAGCGCTTTCCAGGTTCTGGAAGAAACACTTGTACATAGGTTCATTTTCAACCCATGTGTTTATTTGTAAGAGAGGGGCCTCCTAGGAACTTGCTAGTAATTCCTTTTGGCCTTTGTTGGATAGGAAAACATTTGCAACAAATGAACTTTTATTATTAGAAAATATGTACTTTGCCATCTTCAGTCTGTCATTTTCTTGCATTGTACACCCCTCTGACTGTATAGGGAAGATGTCTTCTGGGTTGATGAAAAAGAATATTAATAAATGAATGATCTATAAATAAACAAATGGAGACCGCTGAAAGAGGAGTGAAGCTGTTTAAATGAGTGGGACACCAAAGTAGCATAATTGTTTCCGGGAATAATCCCTATTACAATACACTTAACTTTTTCCACATTTCGACTTCTGGGTACAATTGTCCTTTAACACACATTTTAGCTCAGAATACAGCATGAACTCATGTGGCTTCATCTAAAGTGCTGTGGAATTCAATTGCTTCATGAATTTCATTTTTGCAAATCGTTATTTATTACCATGTGGACACTATAGAAATGCTTTTAAAATTTATTTGTTCAGACTGAAATTAAAAAGTGGAAAAATCCGCCTAGCACAGCCTAGCACTGGGGCTTCACAGAGAGAGTCTTGATCATGTTGAATCTGTGTCTTGTGGATTTTTTAAAAATGAATTCAGGTGGCTGACCTAGCATGCATGTTATTCTAACTGAAGTTAGTTACTTTGAGAAATTACTGATTATATAGTTGAGCCTGCAAGTCTTCAATTAAGAAAAATTCTTGGCATGTCATGCAGAAAACCAGCTTTATAGATTACGTCTCCCTTACTGTACCACGTAAGAAAAAATCAATTCTGTCCATACTGATTTGGCCTGAGGTAGGCCTCAGTTTGGCAGCTTACTTGATCTAATTTGCCAGCTTTATAACATGCTGGGTTTAGTTATCTTCTTCTCAGTAGAAGGCTGAGATACCTCTTTATTAGGAAGAATACAGAAGTACTGGACCAGAATGGACTTTCTGAGCTGCTAAGTGCATCTTGCAATTAATTATTATAGGTTTGGTGTTAGGGTCGGAATATTGTTTCTCTATTTTTTAGAAAAATAGTTTAAATCTATAGTTTAGATAAGTTCATGATTATATCATACCTTTCCCTCTTACGTGGATCTTGTCTTGCAGCTTAAGTAACTTCAATCAGTATCTGGATTTGATGTTCCCTGCTGTTTTTTACAGATAACATTTACATCTGCTTTCACCTTCCTTTTTGTAGGATGTATAATTCAAATTAGTTTAGCCTCATCCAGTCTAGCAATCCACACCTGTTCCAGTATGTCTTTTCATGCATGTCTGGGACTGTATGACATTATAGAGGTAGTTTCATGAAAGTTTTGTCTAATGAAATCTGTGTTCTTGCTGGACATGGAAATAATCTTGCCTGTATACATATCAAGACAACATTTTTCTTTTGCAGTGACATCATAGATGTTGTTCTTGCTCCTCCTGTTATTGATAGACTCATTCTTTTTTCTGCTTCTCATCAAGCTAATGAAATCCCAGTCTATGACAAAACATCTTAGGCATTTCTAACTGCCTGGCCTCATGGTTGGCACTACTGAATGCTAACTGATTTCCAGAGCTCCATGCCGCCTCAAGGACATCTGGTTCTTCTCAGTGTCCAGACAGAGAAAAAAGGAATTACCTCCCCCCTGTCACCTGCCATCAAAAAGGGCCAGCAGCTTCGGTAGTAGTGGTGGGTATCCGGTGGACCTACCATTAGCAGTCACTGCCGGCTTCTAGTGACATGCCAAGCCACACATTATCTACCGAAACATGTATTTAACAGGTGGTGCACAAATCACACATTTTAGATATCCCACTCTTCGACACTCTGACTGTCTTCTTGATTATAGGTCCATCCTTCTGACACTGCTTTTTAAGCCAGAGGCATGAACAAAAATATATAGTTTCTTGAAGAACTCCAAGACAACCTTCACCCCCCTAAACAATTGTTTTGCTGTCAGCACATCTTTCCCTGTAGTTAGCTTCTTACCAACTTAAAATTGTTAAATTCAATTCCCTTTTTCTGCAGCATAGTATTTTCCCATATGATACTGTTTAAAAAACTTTAATGAAGTCCAGATATACGAGAACCGGTTCATTTGTCTTGTTTAAAAATCTATTATTCTGAAAAGTTCAACCTGTAGTAAACTCACCTTACTTTATACTCCCAGTTTTCCATTTTCTTATGTGTCTTTAATTTCTTTCCTTCAAAATGTGTGCTAAAACCTTGGATGAGGTTTTGCAGTTCAAAGGCCTTTAATTGTCTAAATAATTTTTCCTCTTTCCTTATAGACAAGGTTTTATGTCTGGTATTTGCCAACAAAGAAGACATAGTGTGTCTTACTTTGAATTGTATGGCAAATAGAATAAAAAAGCAAAATAATCACAGAATCACAAAGCAGAATAATGCTCCAGTCGTGGAACCAGAAATAGACAAGCTCATTCTGGTCTTAGGAGGGGACTTAGAGAGGCTAAATATTTGTCAGATATTCAGATAATAATAAACACATGTATTTATTAAATAACAACTATGTGAACCTGTGCAAACCTCAAACAATAAAGAAAGCCAAGATTGCGTAGAGAGCCAGTGATTGTGGAGCTTGGAAGATGATATCCTTCAGCAAGCTTTTTGCTGGTTTCAGTGTAGTTGAGGTTGTCACAGCTCAGAAAGCACTGATCAAACCCAAGTAAGTGTTATCTGTATAGTATGGAAATCTATATATCTTCTTGTATGTTCCCTTGATACTCCCACCCTCTTTTGAACCCATTGGCCAGTTTCAAGCAAAGTTGAAAAGTCAGTAATAATCTGGAAGCCTTTACATCTCTGGAAGTTTGGACAAATAAAGGAGAGGGAAATGTTGGCATTGAAACTTAAGGAAAGCCCAGAGTATAAGCATTGGTACCATAGGTAAAGATGTCTTGAAATCTCCAATGATGGGAAGAGTTTCAAGTGGACAATAAGGAATCAAAAGATGAGTTCACATATCCTGAGTCTTTCTGCCCATTAAATAACTAGTTTAAAACTGCTGATGGGGCCTGAGTTTTGCTTTCAGCTTCAAGCATTCTCTTTACTGCACAGATACCTCCTATCAAGTGACCACATTTGAGAAAGGCCCTATTCAGAGTCATGGGATTGCAGGCTTCTGCCCAGTGTTTTTCTGACATGGCTGATGGTACCACAAGGTTTTCCAGATGGTAGCTGAGCTAAGATTAAAAAAAAAAAACCATCCTCTTATGGCTTTCAGATCTCAGATTCCTCTGTCTTTGTTTGACATCCGGAACATTCATCTGGATAATTTAATTCTGCTGTTCTTCCATGCGCAGCTATGCAGTAGAACTGTTGTCTCAGGAATAAACAAAATCATGCATATCTTTGTCTTTATCAGCTTCCAGGTTATTCCATCATGCTTGAGTGGTTATATTGACAACAGGTTACGGGGGTAAATTGTCTTATTTTTATTGCTTTGTGGTTGGAATATGCAAGACATTTAGAAAAAACCTTCATTGTAATCCAGAGACCAGATTTTTTTCTTCTTATTCTTCCTGGAGAGGGATGCATTTACCACCCCTGTTGTCTGTGCCTATGGCACTTATTCTTGAGCATTTAATAGCTTATTTCCTTACCTAACATGCCATGTTACATGTTATCAGACATTTGGCAGGAGTGTGGGTCTGTGAAAAAGGCCAGTTACCCATCAGTTTCTAATCTTCCTTTTAATTCACTTTTCTTCATTTGTGTTTGGCTGAAAATTTTCTTTATTGTAGTCAAAAACCTCCATAATAGCTGTGATTTGTGGCTAGGATATCTTTGCCATTACTTTTGAATTAATAGGTCTGTAAAAGTTTTTTGTGTGATTGAAGGTAGGAACGTAAAGGAGTGATTGAGTTATCCAAGGGGATGCTTGGAGAATGGGCTTAGAGAAACGGCCTGGGGGACTGGGGATTTAATTCACTATCTTCAAATTCAGTAGTATAATAGTAGTTGCTATTATAAATCCTGGGTACTATAGTTAAGCAAGAGCTACACCAACAGGATAAGAACAACTGATTAGATAACAGTTCTTGCAGAAAAGTATCTAAGGGTTGTTTTGTGTCACAATTTAAATAGAAAGTTGTGTCTGCCATGTTTTTTCAAAAAATACGGACTTCATGCTCTGGTTTGTAAACTAGTTTTTGCCCGCATGATGTGTGAAGTAAATTTCTGCTCTGTTTCAAAATGGTTAGGATTCAGCTGGAGTACTGGTTTTGGTTTTGGACATTTCACTTAAACAAAAATAACAGGTTTAGGAAAAAAGACTGAATTAAAAAAAATTACTGTAATATAGGAACTACAAAAAATATTGGAAACACTGGGGTTACTTAGCTTAAAGAAACAGAGTCTGAGAGCATATAGGATTACAGTTTGCAAGTGTTTAAGTGACTTGTACGAAAGAGAAAGGAGCGACTTTTTCTCCAGGTCTCCGGTAAATAGAGGCAAGATACAAAGGGTTTAAAACTGCAGCAGCAAAGGTGCAGGCTAGGTGCTAGAAAAATTTTCTAACAGAAAGGACAATGAAGTACTAGAATTAATTGCCTAGGGAGCACTAGAATCAAGACTGGAGCAAGAATATCTCAGACAAACGTCAGTAAGGAATGACATCAAGAGGGTCTCAGGGACAGAATGTAAACCCGATTATCTCTTAAGGTCCCTTTTGGGACTGCTTTCTCAGCCATTGTGGCTCTACTGTCTTATAAAACATTACTAGGTTTTAATATAGCAATTTATTAATGCATTGAAATACCTATTGCTGGAGTTACATAGGTATTTTAAGATCACGTCTGGTTTAGTTAAATATGCATCAATTCTAGCTTAAAAGATGTAGGAGTTCAGAGAAAGGGTATAATCTTGCAAAACATCACGTGAACTGAGTACAAAATGCATTTCGATGTTGAAGTGCATGTAACAATTGTGAGGCATCTTCTGACTGACCTGCACATGACATACAGTATTTGCAATTTAGTTGTAGATCAAGGCATTGTTTTTGGCTTTTTGAGCAGCTGAAGAAAGCCCCAGTGAATAGAACTCCTGGTTCCCCTGAGACTGCAAGCAGGGTTTGAGGACTAGCAATACTTTGATTGCTGATTGATGTGTTAAATGAGAGTTAAAAGAAGAATGCTCTAATATTTGCCTTTTATTTAGGGACTTGTGACTAGCTCATCATTTAATATAAACATTCAGGAAAATATTTTGTTCCTTCTCCGAATACGGGGATATTGCAGAAGGAAAAACCAGCAGGCTCTGGCTTTGACTGTGAGATCCAGATAAAGTTTCTCTCTCCAATATATTTTTGTTCTGTCCCAATTAGATCTGTGTTTAGAGAAACACTACTATATTAATCTTTTTTAAGTCATCAGGTGTAATTGCCTATATTGCATCTGTCTGATGAGGATGTGGCTCCAGATCTACCTTTATTAACAGAATCAGTAAATACTGTAGAACAGCTACAGGAATGTAGTACTGTTCCTACGTGGCAGAAAGATCGGGTTTTGGTAGCTTAAAATGCGCTGCTCAGTGGTTGTAGACATTTTCTCCCCGTGGTGAGAATTGCCATTGTCCTGCGTGCGAACAAGAGTCTCTGGGCTTGTGTCAGCTCTGACTTGCCCTGGGGTAGGTGACACTGTTTTCAGTTCACAAAATGAAGTTGAAAGGGATGGGCAAAGCAGCATTGCTTGCTTCTGAATACAAGTAACTTTTTGGAGCTCAGATGCCATTTGACAGTGTACGATTGCTGGAAGGGAGAGTGTGTTAAGTGGATTGCTTGCTTATATGGGTTTCAGTGGAAAAGCATTTGTTTACAGCAGCCTCACTATAAACTCTGGAGGAACCTTGGCTGTACCAATCAGCCAGACCCAGCAGCAGGTTGCCAAGTTGTGGTATAACAATTTCGCAAAGCTGGCTAGTAGGAGAATGGTCCTTTCCATCTCCCCCTTCTCCACTTCTGCACTGATACACGGTATTTATCTTCTAACCTCTAATATATTTTTTTTTCATTGAGCCAAGGGGCATTGCAGACACTGCCAGAACCTTTGTAAGGTGTTTGCTTCTTGTTATGCTCTCTTCTTAACATCTCATGACACATTCATCCACTAAACCCTTTGATCCCCTTTCACCTGGCCTTTATAGTGATATATCTACTAAGACTTCCTAAGGCTCTTTTTTTTTTTTTTCTCCAGTAAAAAAAGACCGTAACCTCTTTTTTACTGGAGTCAGCAGTTTTATTTCCATAGGGCTGAAACAGTTCACACACAGAGCAGATGCATCTGAGAGACACGCTGGGAACTGCCTAAAGCCATCAGGTGGGACTTCAGAGAAACAGCAGTGACTTGGGCTGATGGGTTCCACAGTGGGAGAAAGGTCCAACACACATTTTGTGTAACACAGTGCCTTACAGTACGTTTGGCAAGGAGCTGGTCGGTTTTAGGTGGGGACAATCCCTGTTCTGTCTGTCTCCATGAGCTGGAGAAATGTGGAACCTGCTGTTGATTAGCTGAGTTACGTACAAACTGGAGGTGGTTTGCAGGGTGGATTAGTTTCATTGCAAGGTCCTAAAAAATGAGTACTAGTAGGAAAGGATTAGTGATGTTCTGAGCTGGAGGTTAGGGAAGCAGGTAGGAGCAGAGTAGCTATTTAAGGTTGGGGGAGAGCAGGAAGAGTGGTTTCTAGACGAAAGCGTATAAAACAAACAGTAAAGTTATAAGCAAACCCAAAGCCTCTAGTTAAAGGCTTTAAAGACAAACACATGCAAGCTGGTATGGGTGTTTTTAATAGTACTTAAGGCTTTACCAAACCTGTTAACTTTAGTACAAAGTAGCAGCCAAAATGCTTTATAACCAGATGTTTGCGATTAGAGAGGGAGCCCTTGGGCTAAAGGGAGGGGTGAGCTTGTGCACACCACTAAGTTTTAGTAAGAAGGAGAGCAACTTTGGAGCCTTAGGGAAACTGTGATGTGTCACAGGGTGGGTGGCTCCCTATTGTGGGGATTATTATTTTTTCAGAGCAGGCCCATCTCAGTTTTGAGCTGTGATGTGAAGAGATGCCTAAAGCTGGCTTAATCTTTAGACATATGTAGGCAGGGCTGGGAGACACAGAGAAAGCGAAGTCTGACAGATCTTTGCGAAGAGTGCTTATCTGTCTTTAAAATGCATGGGTTGCTTGTTACTGCAGCCCCGTTTTTAGGAAAGAAAAAAAAATATGTTGCTTTCACCTTATTATTCTTATTCTTTTGAAATCTGCTGCTACACCCTTGCCTTTCACTCTGACCTTCTTGCCCATGAGAATCACTGAATGACCTTCTCCACACAGTAAGCACGTGCTCCTGGCCATGAGCTCAAGGATCCTTGTGACTTAGCAGTGCCCTGCCGGTCACTGCCTTGTGTTTAGCTCTCCCACCATCCAAAAAAGAAACTAAAAACCCATCTTAGCTCTGCCAAAGAGTCACCCTCCATTTTCTGCGCTTCCTTACGCTTCAAGCACACTTTGTTTGTCATGCCTCACAAGAGGAGCAAATCTCTCTCTCTGCAGCTCTTCCATTACCTTGAACATATAATCAGGAGCAAGGCTCTTCAGTGAGAGGCTGAATGGTGCTTGAAGCAGATCTCTATCACAGTGTCCTTGGATTTGACCATGTTGCACTGTTGATTTGTACGCTGCTGTTCTCCTCTGCATTTGGTTCTCAGGAGGGCACTATGGGACCTGCAATGTCACCCTTTCCTTGTAGTCTGCCTTGGTCTAGCATGTCAGGCAGCAGGGTTTAGGGAGCACACCTGCCCTGCAGGTTACATCCAGCTGCTACTTCCTAAGTGACACTATCTAGAAGGACCTAAGTGAAAATCTCACTGTGCTTTAAAAATTCATCTGCCCCTGCCACTCCATTAATTCTGTGTTTTAGTTGTCTTGTTACAAACCTGGGTCATGAGCTCTTTAGTCTAGGAAATACACTCTTATCCTGTGGTTGGAGACGCATTTTCCTGCTCATTTTGTTCTTTAGTGGGATGCACGGTTGTCATTTCTGTACAAAAGTGATACTGTGGCAGCACTGGTTAAAAAGAGAGGGAAACAGAAGGCTGAGAGGGGATCTCATCAGTGTTTATAAATATCTCAAGGGTGGATGTCAAGAGGATGGGACCAGACTCCTTTCAGTGGTCCCCAAGGATAGGATAAGGGACAAGGGGCACAGACTGAAGCACGTGAGGTTCCATCTGAATAGGAGGAAGAACTTCTTTACTTTGAGGGTGCCAGAGCCCTGGAACAGGCTGCCCAGGGAGGTTGTGGAGTCTCCTTCTCTGGAGACATTCAAAACCCACCTGGATACATTCCTGTGTGATCTGCTCTAGACAAACCTGCGTTAGCAGGTGGGTTGGACTAGATGATCTCCAGAGGTTCCTCCTAACCATAACCATTCTGTGATTCTCTGAAATTTGCCATCGAATAAGTAGAAGATGGACCGGGATTGTTTATTGAAGTCTACCGTTAGGATCCTCGGTTATCTGCCTCTTCTTATTTCCTGACACAACTGTGAAGATCTTTGAAATCCTCTCACCGTGACAGGAACTAAACTCTCAATATGTAAGGAATCGAGACTTTTGCTCATTTTCCAGTGTCACAGTGGGAACAGCTGAGTCATAAATGTTCTTGAAAATCTCATCCTGTTCAGAGACCATATTGCAGAACGTGGCTACCAAGTGAAATGTTGTTTTCCGTGTGATCAACCTTTTGCGGATGGAGACTCGTTTAAGCAATGCTGTGTTCCTATCAATGAGCAAACCTGCCGTTTGTTACTCAATACCACAAATTTTTCTTTCCATTATCCTAATTCTATAGGTGGGGTTTCCTCAGAAGTTGTCTCACACAAGCACTTATGCAGAGAGAGAAGAGCTTGCCTCTGTGGCTGAGCAGATTACCCTTGCTCGCTTCCTTGACAAATTTGCACTCAATCCATGTTCTTAATCCCTCCATCGTCATCACCCCCCTGATCCTCTGCCTCTGTGGGGAGAGACAGGGTGTACATTCAGCGATCATTTTGGAGATGGATGTCTTGGATAGTTTTGATTACTAATTTGCTATTTTAAGTACGCATTGTGCTTTGATGGCTCTTATGGGATTTTTCTCTCACAGTAAGGGACAAAGGTCTAAGGGGTGCCTGTTTAGTTTTTCTCATCCTGTAACAATACAAAATGTCGTCTTGGTCTAAGTAGATACACATGTCACCAGCCCCATGGCAGTGTACTGAATACAAACATTACCCTTCATACAAATACTTGAATATTTAAGCGGACTTAAGGGAAGGGAACCAATAAATGAAATCCTTCTAGAATGTGAAAGCAATCTGCTATTGCCTCATGCTCAGTTTAAAAGTAAAAACCTATTAAAATGTCTCCTTTTAATTTTTTAATGCTGTTTTTTCAAGTTCAAAACAATTAAGAGATTCCCATTTCCGGGCTGGTATATATGGCACATTTATAGCAAAAAGCCAATTGTATGTCATCTTAAATCCAAGTACTTTTCACGCTATTCTGATTAGTTTTTCATTAGATGTCTTAATCTAAATATAATATCTAATTCTGAATTCTACTACTTTAACTGTTTCTTCCTCCCGCTGCAAAGTATTCTTGGTTTTTTCTTACCTCTGCTCTTGTCTAGACCATAAGCTTCCAGAGATGGGAACTATTTGTTGTCCTGTATTTAAAGTACCACCATGCTATTAAACTCAATACCTTTTGCTTGTTGCTTATTGAAATGACATGTATGCAAAATGATGATTTGTAATAATACTGTGTATTTACATGGAAAACATTTTGAAGCTAGTTCCTACCACTCACAAGCTGAGAACTACTTTACTCTGTATATAGTCTATATGCAGTACTTGTTCGCTAAAAACCTTGTCTGTGTAAAAATTAGGTCTGCGATTTGCCCTAATGGAATCAAGACTATTTGGAGTTTTGAAGTTAGGCATGGACTTACGCACTTGCTGAGTAAGTGCCAAAGACACTACTTGGTAACCTTACATCTTAGCTGTAGGGTGTCAGCATCCAGTCCTGAGCTGGGGTCTGATGCTGAAGTCGCCTCATGCCTGAGGTCTGTCTTAAAACTCTGAGCAGTCTAGCTGAAGCTAGCACATTACTTAGGTTGTCAGTACTTGGAGGATGACTCTCTGATGGCCCCAATACTTTCAACACTTCTGCATGTGCTTAATTTGGGATTACTGATGAGTTTACAATGAAGCACATATGTAAGAGCTGGCAGGATTCGATGTTCCTAATTTGTTGTTACTAAAAGAGATTTCTTAATATACCTATTGTATTTTAATTCAACCTTTTTTTTTTTTTCAGCAATTAAGACATGTTTACTACAATCAGCAAATATTTGCTGGGACTAGGACACTACATACTAGCAGAAACCAATATGACTGCAAGAGCTGGTGCTATTTATTTTTCTACAACAAACACATATTTCAAGAACCTCCACCATACTGAAGGTTTCAACTCAAGTGAGTGCACCACGATGAACCTCAGATGTGTAATTTAAGAGACACAGCTCATGTATATTCCATGATCTGTAATTTATTACCCCAGTTTAGCATGATCTATTTCAGAAAACAGCTCTTAGACCATCTCAGTGCTGTTTGATGTAGCTTGATGTGTGTCCTTATTTACCTAACACTTGCTAAGTGCTGACTTAAACAAACAAAGTTGTGACTTTTGGATTCTTACAAAGTTTAAATTGAGAGGTATTAAGGCTTTAACCTTTTTAGGATGAATGGAGGAGTCTGTGTTATTGTTTTTTCATGTTACTTTTCATCTTGACAGATGTAGCCACCTACTATTTCCCCAATTCTCTACCTTGTAAAGCCATCACTTCTACCAGATGAAGGCCTACACCTTGACGTGGCACCCGGTCTGTAGAAAAGCTGAGAAAACATATAGCTGAAAAAACTCTTGAATTCACATTTTGTTTTAAAAACAGCCTTGTGACTTTTACAAATGGTGATACTGGGCAGAATTCTCCCCTATTGTGTTTCTTCTGTAGTTGCTGCAAACTAGTCTGAGTAATTCAACCTTTTGTCATGGGTTATTTCCTGCACTGCCAGAATGAGTGGCGACGACACGATGATTGTGGTACATGATTAAATGGGGTGTGTGATGATGATCATGATTTTAAAAAAAAAAAAAGGAAGAAGAGAAAGAAAAACCACAACTGGCATAGATGGAGGATGTCATGTTGAGATATCTGCATAGCAGTCCTATTGGTTGTGATGTTTTAGGTCTGAAAAAGGCAGTGATTATGTTGGCTTTTCTTTTTGTTTTGGTTTCTTTTTTTTTTTTTTTTTTCCATTCCTTTTAATTTTTACTTTTGCTGTGTGGTCCTGCGCAATTCTCACCGTAAAGTCCTGAACCTCAGTCACTGACGAAGGAGCTTTGTAGGGAAGCTGGTGCCTGACACAACTGGGTTCCTACTGTCATTTGAATTGTACCCTTGGAGCCAGGGGAGGGATGGGAGCACTGCAGTGCCCGTGCTGCCTGCGCATCTCCCGCAGCCCTGTCCTGCCATGCCCGCTCATTGCTGCTCTGCTGTGGGTCTTGGTTTCCACCTGCCTGGGGATATTTCTGCTGAGCCAGTAGAGACTGAGGTGTTTTTACCAACTGGAGCAATGGAGAGCCTGAATACCTTACCAGAAGGCCTCCGCATCCTTCATCCCCTCAGCTTTCAATAAAACAATTATTTGTTTCTGTCCAGAAAGTCACTTGCGGACTTTTTTTTTCTTTTTTTTTTTTTTTGCTGTGTTCAGCCATGTCAATGATAGCTGTGTTTTGTTTCTCTGCCTGTTTTGCTTCTAAAAGTGTATGTAGTGAAATCTGCTAGATTGACAATGCTGGAGAAAAAAGTTCACAGGAAAATGGCATAATGGGAAAAAATATGAAATCTCCATGTGATATAGTGCGATATTGCACTGTGGTCCCGAATCTCCTTAGTCCTTTACACAGTCCCTTATGTAGGCCATAAGCTTTAGCACTTTGCATCCATTTCTTTATCCACCTTCACAGTCGCTGTGAAAAGAGGAAGGCTTTACTGTGAATTCACAGCCTGCAAGCAGACCTCATGGCATGCCTACAGAAGCTGTTAAACCCAGCCTGACCTATGGCAAGGGGAAGGTTATAACAATGGAGGGTTGTATGGTTCAGCCTTCTGGAGGTGACTGCTGCAGCCACACGGGAAGAGAAATGGAGAAAAAAGGCGACAATCAGAAAAGATGTTGCTGTGGGGTGAGAGTTATCCAAATGTCCCACTATGGCTCCATTTGTGCTTTCCAACAATTGCTGGGCAAGGACTGTGTGTGTGAGCATCTCAGAGTGCAGGAAGGAGAGCTGCAGGTGAATAGGCTTAATCTGGAGGCACTATAGGGTAGCCTTGAAAATGTCCTGTTGTACAGATGAGCTGGTTTGGGCTTGTGCTGATTTGAGGATACAATGTCCTAAATGTGGTTTTGTCACTCTAGAAACCTGTGACAGACCAGACTTCAATTTTTGGACTGGAGTCTCCTGAATTCTAGGCTAATGATTTTTTTAGTTGACTACTTCTAAATTACTAGCGCCCACTTAAATCAATATGTACTCCACTGAAAAGTGCTGATTTTGGCAATGGAGATATTTTAAAAACAGAAAAGATGTTTGAAAAAGATGCCACTGTATGTCTTCTGAAAAACGACTTGGAAGCATTGGAAGGAATTAGCCACAGTTTCTTCAAAGCAGATCCATGTGTTGATCCACATCACACCATCCTTTCAAACATTCTTAGTTTTGCTCAAACATTTGCATCATGAAGGGACAATCTCTGGGTTATTTCAAAGGTTACCTGATATGTCCTGCTTATAAAGCCTACTTACTGAATCACCCAAACTGGTTGGTTGCTTCGGGCTGATCAGATCCAGGCACTGCTACCTTACAAATACAATGAGGAGGTGTTTCAGTGTGGCTCCTGGCCTTTAGGTTTGTTTTAGGCTCATACTACCCCTTCTGCAAGAGGGACAAGCTAATTCTTGGTTTACAGTGGGTTCCTGCATTTTTGTAGAGGTGATGCAGCGGGTAGAATTTCAAATCATAGAATAAATAAACTGAAGTAAACTTGCATGAAAGCATAGCTTGAAAAACACATGCAAAAATAATTATGTGATAACTTCTTTCTGGGTACTTCAAGGCAGATGGTGGTGAAGAGTGTGTCCAGTTGCTACCATGAATGCCTTTTTTATAGCTTGCCTGTGTATTTGGGGTTTTAAAGTCTTGCAGATGTGATTTAATAATATCTCTACTATTTAGTAAAATCTCTAACCTTTGTTTTCAGAAGGGTAGAGATAACCCTGAAATAATGGCTTTATGATCATCTGTGTTCTAGTTTTTTCCAGGCTGAAACTTCAGCCTCCACACCAAAGACCTGGGCGGCTACCACTTAACATCAGCTGTCTGGATTTGCCCCAGGTCCTTAAACCAGTGCTTCCCTCTGCATCCTGTATGTGAGAAAGATGAGATGTTGCCATAAGGTGTTTCTGCAGCTGCTGGGAGGAGCTGGTAGGAAGGTGATGGAGATAGGGCCTCCACCTCAGCTTCCTGGTGCTGGGTTGCTGAGCCAAGAGCACTCACGGTGGTCTGTGCATCGCAGTGTGTGCACTATCTTTGTTTTCTAAATATACAGAATTGAACATTTACTGCGCTGCTCAGTGCATAAGCCATACCTTTGTGTGCTCTGACCCCCCTCTGCCACCCCTCTGTGAAAAGTCATCATCTCTGGTAAACATGTAACATCCAAAATGAAGGGCCCATCTTTTCACTTTACTACTAGTAGACAGATGCTTTATAGAGCAGTCAAGGCATTTCTTTGTTCTTTGTATTCTTCATTACTTATTTTCAGTGTGTTCTTCTTGATATATATATATTTTTTTTGTAGTCATGTTGCAAAATTTATTTTAAAAATAATACAGAAAACAATCTCTTTTGATAAAAGTGTGATCTGAGCATCTAAATGTTCTTTAAAATGTGTCACAGGTCAGCTTCAGTGCATTACAGTGCTTACTCTGGGCACGTTGTTTGTTGCAGTGGGAACTCATGCCGCTGTGCTGCTAAATCCTGGAAAAAAATGAGTGAACTCTTTCCAGCCGACGACTTGGTCAAATATATTGTAATATAAGAAAAAACAACATTTGAAGTTAAAAGTTGAAATTAAAAATGAGAAAATTGCACATGCTTCAAGGATTTTTTTTTTTGGGGGGGGAGGGGTGCAGATTTTAGGAATATCTTATAAAAATCCAGGACATTTACAGTAGAACCAGTAAAATATGAAGTCTTTTTAACCATACCAGAGTGGAATATGGTAACCAACAGGTATGGATTTGTCTGAAACCTCCACAATGAACAAGAAGACAAAGTAAGAGCTGTGGTATATATGCTTATGCAGCAAACTTGGAGAAGGACTCTGCTGATCATGTAGAGGACAAGTTGGTATGGCCGAGCTGGAGGAATTAGCTGGGGTTTCCATCTTCTGCTGAACTCTACATTTTTATTATTTAAGTTTTAAATGTGAAGATTTTGTTTCCAGTGTAGTTGTAATTATTTGCTTATTTTATGCTAGTCACTTTCTTCTGCCATGCTTAGCAGAGCAATAGCATGAAAGAGAGCAAGTTTTCTCTACAGGGCACAGACCAAACTGGTAATAAAGTCCTAGCTAATTTTTGTTTATTTTTTGGCACTTAAGAGGGAGATCTTGTTTTTCTCATGTTTTGCTGGGGTGCCCACAAAGTCCAGTGATGGTAGCTACTGCGTGGAATGCATGCACCAAGAAACATTTGTTTTATTTCAATGTAGTTCCTCTATATTTTGGAGCAAACATTCAGCTCTCTTTTCTAAACCGCATGAAAAAAATTCCTCTCAAACGCCCCCAAACAAAAGAAGTTTGCCTTCTCAGAAGAGCATCTGTTATTTAGCAACATCTGAATTTCCATAAATAATCCCAGATTTCCCCTGTACAAAGATATAAACAATTGTTCCATGCTCAATCCTCCCTCCTCTTCACTGCCTCTCTGAGCGGGAGAGGAGATGCTGGTGAGTCAGTCTGCAATGGGACCCATCTCGGGGGTTCTGGGCCCCCATGGCATGGCAAAATTCTTTGGCCCTATGGAAGATCTCCACCAGAGGGGATTTTTGAGGTTGTTGGTTGTTTTGAGCAGCCAAGCCTGCAATGTGGACTGGTGATCCTGCTCGGCTTGGCCATGGGTTGGAGAGGGTAATGCTGGGACAGGGATGGGGATGGGGGATGCCACCGTCTCCCTGATCTGAGACACGAGATTGATGTCTCTGGTGGGAGTCTTGGGGACTGGAAGCTTCCCACCAGTCCCCGCTCTGGGTTTCTTTAATGTAATATTTCTGTAGGAGTGGGCAAAGGGAGAGCTAACATCTCCTGGGAATTCTTCCCTTTGTTCACGGGCTGAGTTGGTTTTTTTTTTTTTTAGCATTCTGTTAGTAGGTAATTAAAAAGAGCAGCAATTGAGCAACAAAGGATAAAGAGAAATGAGCAGGTCTAGAGGCACCAGCTGCTTCATAAACTCACGAAATTAAGGAAATTCTGCTTTGGGCTCCCTCCTGTAATGACAGTATATTCTTAACACATGAATATACAACCTGAGAAACAACTCCATTTACAAGGTTTGTTTGTTCCCCTTGCCAGAACGTATTTTGTTTTTTTTTCTGCTGGGCTAAAGTTGCTGCCAAATTAAACCATGCCTTCAGCTAGCTTAATTTTTCCCCCCAAAGTATTATTATTTTTAAATTGCAAAATGTCAAAAGACTTAAATTTCTTCAGTGATTCAGTAAACAAGGACATCACATTTTCCATTAAGGCCTTGGGATGGCTATTTAATATAACTTGCATGTATACAAGAAAATCAATTCATCTTGGCTAAGGTGCCATTTAACAGTGAAGGTCATTTTTCCTTGCATTGACCTTGTCCTATGATTTTTTCTCTTCCATTCTGGCTCAGGTGATTGCTCCAGACATCTCTTCCATGCTTTGAAAATCTTGCCAAAATAATTTAATTACTAGTCTTAATATAATTCCTTGACTCTTTAGTGGATACCTCACCTCCTGACAGCCCTAGTAGGTCTTTTTGGGGCTGCAGTACTGATTTTCCCACTTACTTCCACTGGCACCAATTTTGTTTCACATGTGAGTTATTGTGCACTGAATACCTCCTCAATAAGCATGCCTGAACAGGATTTACAGTTGGTTTGCTTGAAGAATAGCAGGAAATAATGCTGAAGTTAAGAGCTGGATGGAAGGCCAGTGGCAGCTGTATGAAAATAATTTCATATGTATGAAAATCTTGCTGTTGAAGTCCAAGCCCTGTAGGAGAAATGTGTACAGAGAATTATATTCGTTTTGCATCCTAACATGGTAGAGCAATGTCACCCAATGTCAGCTGCTGAAATTGATTTGACTTGAATTCAAGAGAACCTTAGAAATGCTTTTATACTTCTGCTTTGATATTTTAATATCATCTTAAAAAGCTCATATAGCGACTCTTGGTTGTTTCTTTTTATTTACAGCTTCATTACAATGAAATAATTGGCTGTGATACGCAAAAAGAAAGCAAGAATATATTAAACAGAGTAGTTTAGCCGCTTTGAATACTACCTGCTTTTAAAACTTATGTATCCATACATAAATTAAATCAAAATTATAAATCCATGTAAACTGAAGTTACCCAAGCTCAGCAAGGAAGTTTTGACTTTCTATGCTAGCCTTTGTTCTTGTCAATGTGACTGACCGCTCAGAAAAACTACTTATTTTGCACCAGTACCTGAAATTAATCTGTGAATAGGGCCCCTAGTCTCCTGTTAGCCATATCAGCTTTTTATCTCTTAGGTCCTGCTGCTTCTCTAAATATTTCTCTTTAATCTGGAGAACTTGTTTTTCTGTACGAAGAGATTTCTGAGGAGGGCTCCAGGAGTTACTGGTGATCAGCTGGAGTTGGAGTGCTTGCAGTGTGCAGGATCAGAGCAGTGGGTGAGGAGCTCTCTGATGCTGTGGGTTAAGATTGGAGGAAAAGATTATGACGCCTTCCCTTACTTACCCCAGGCCTTGAGCAACAATACTTCTCATTCTGCACCATCCCAGAAGGTGGTGGGATGTGTCCCTGTGGCTGTCCTTCCACTTCTGTTGTAAAAGCTCACCAAGAAGCAGTTTGCTAGGAAACATATTGTTTCTCTGAAAAACCTGATATATTGTTAGAAATAATATTACTTTAAAGCATCAACCACCTTCATTGCTGCTTAGTTGTTTCCTTTCTGTTGTCCAATGCCCACCCAGAATAGACTCTTTCCTGAGTTTTGAAAATGTCCCACTGCTCTATCATGAATTTAAAAAAAAATGCTGTTCTGCTCAAACGTACCCTCTTCCTACAGGACATATATGCTATTAGCTTATGCTGATGGGAGAAAATATTTACCTATTTTGCTTGGAAAACAAATGCTGAGATTGTGTGAGAGAGGTCTTTTTTGCAGATGTGACTTCCCGACCGAAAACTGAAATTGTGATAAACTTTCTCAGAAAATCTTTTCTGAAAAGCCTCCCATCTATGTTTTCTTTTCTGTCCCTCCCCAAAACAGATTTGCAGAGACTTGGTTTGCTTGGCTAGGATTCAGCTCCGCTTTTGATGTTTTTTACGACATTTACGTGAATTCTGCACTTGTGAGTTTCATTCACACAGCTTAAGAGCCCTGAGGAAGGTTGGAGAGTTGTGTTCATCTGCTGTCCAGCTTGGAAAACACTAAGATCCTTATGCAATCTACCATGCTAAACCATTACCTGTTTCTGCTCCTTGAATTTAGAAATACAGTCTGCTCTGGAGAAGAAAACTGATGTCAGAGGAAAGGGTGATGGAGTAGGACAGCATCTCGCCAAATCTTCTTGGCTTGTGAAGCAGGAGGCCAGGAGACAGTGTTGACTGCGAGTCTGAAGAAGGTCCTCTGCAGCACAGCCCTGTTAAAAGCCTGTCAGAGGTTGTGATGTGGCCACTAAGGAGAACAAGGAGCAATTTTAAGGAGTAAGACCTGGGAAACGGTGATATTAAAGCACAAGACACAAAAGAGAGAAACTTTTTCTCTCTGGTTTCTAAAGGTGCGGCTTGCTGCCCTGGCTCTGCTCCTCATGGCTAACCTCACCTCTTCTGCCAGCAGAACCTTTGCACTGCTTTAATCCTCCTGAGATACCCCAGGGCACAAAAGTGGTTGAAAACTGACTATCCTTGGTGCATCCCTGCCGAAGTGCCTTGATTTCTCCGCTGGCCTCTGGTAACAGAGCCAGGGCAGCCTACGGCCAGAAGGGCCAAGTGTCAGTATGAAGGGAAGGGGAGCACAAGGAGGCTGAGAAAACAGTGGTTTTCTGAGAGTCTAAAGCTCAGCTACTGGGGCAATATTTTACATATTTATTTGTCTACCCAAGGCTGTCTTCTAGATTTTGCAATCTGGGAAGTCATTTGGTTTCACGGTTTCTTTTCCGTAACTGTAACGGACTATCTTTTGTACTGCCTTTCCAGGATCCTCAGACAAAAGCTTCATGAAAAAGGCTGGGGTTTTTAAAGGTTTCCACAGACCCCCTAAGCACCGTGTGCTGACTGCAGGGCTTGCAAGATTGTTTTTTTCTAACAGGTAGGTTTTTCTCTGCTCTGCTCTGCTGACCAGATGTAGTTGCTGTGCAGTTAGTTACAGAGTCTAACCCAGTGCTATCTTCTGCAGTGGAGACAAAAATGTGTAAGACATCTGTGCCAATAAAATGCCCCGACAGGAATTCTTCCATTGCTGCCTGCAACTGAATTGGCATGGGCAGAAATCACAGCCAGATAGGGATGCATGTACAGGATTGTTGGATCCACCTCAGTCTCGTTCTCAGTGGATGCAAATACTGTAGCCGCTTCACTGAGTTTGGTGGAGCAAATATTTAGAAATAGAGTTGTTTTAAGTTCTCTGAGGTGCTGCTAAGTCTTGTGTTGCAGAAGTTTGCTGTTTACCAGAATTCTGAGTGACTTTAAGGCTCCCAGGAGCTCTCTCACCTCTACTGCAATGAAGAACTTCGCAGGCAGAGATGCCCACTGAATTTCTGCCAAGAACAACTTTCCTACCTCCAGTACATGCGCAGCAAGGAGAGGGCACCTGGAGCACTGGGGCTCCTGCCTCCGGCTGGGGTACCTGCAGGGCTGTGCTCATTTATCTCTGACTTAGTGTGCATGACAGCAATGAAGGGGAAGATCTGAGGCTCTTGTATCTGGCCCCTGTGTGTCTTCTAGGCAAATACCAGGTTCCAGTGGGGTAAACTCTCCTTTCCTCATAGGCATTACCCCATTTCGTGCATAACCCACTTCCTACACAGCCATTGTTGGGACTCATCGTTCCGGGCTTTGCTCAGCGTGAGAAAGGAGCGTGTGTATGACCACTGACAGGTGCTCAGAGCCAGCTCAGCTGCAGGGGCTGGGTCAGGCAGGGCTCTGCAGGTTGTATTACTGAATGTGGGTGAAGTCTCCAGTTAAGGCTGTGGCTGTGACACAGGGAGACTCCACACATTTTCGCTCTTGCTTTATGGTGAAGATGGCTGCACAGGTAGCATCCCACACTCTGTAAAGCTCAAAGGGTCAGGGTGTGTTTGTTGTGGGTTTGTTTTGTTTGTTTGTTTGTTTGTTCTTTTTTGTTTGTTTTGTTTTGGTTTGGTTTGGTTTTTTGGTTTTTTGGTTTTTTGTTCTTTCCTTTTTCTTTCTACTTATACGTAGGTCATTTTCCAGAATGAGTTTCTGCTTCTCTCCCACAGCACTGGAGTAGTTACTTAGAGCCAGTTCCTTGACTACTCTGTTGCTGTGGTCCCAAAGGCTTAGCAGTCCTCCGCAGGGTATTTTCAGTGTTCAGTGTTTGNGTTCAGCAACAAACAGAGAAGCTACTAGTGAAACAGAGCAAGGGGATGAGTTGTCCTGGGCTAGCTCTTTTGGCTACCACAAGCTTGGGTGAACTAGTGAACTAGCACTGAAGTAGCAATTTTCAGGGTTTCTCAGAGCTCAGAAAAACCTTTGGTATGTGTAATGGACACACTTATGCAAGTATTGTAGCTTGTTGCACCCTCTGTTCAAAAAGATACGGCTGTGCATAATTATTACAGTGCCTTTTCTGAATGTTAGGGGTACTTAAATTCTGGCAAACATACAACTCAGTGATTGTAAGACTCCTTCAAAATGGTGAGCAAAAAAATGAAGAACAGACAATTTGCTGTCTTTTGTGCAGAGAAGGTGGGAGAGCAGCTGAATATATTATCCTGCTTCTCTGCGTGGTCTGTCTCAGATCTGAGGCACGTTGCTACAACCCACTGCTTCCACAGGAGAGGAACACATCAGACTGGAGAGACTTCTGTTCATGTACATGTGGCCCAGAACAGGTGCCCTTCATGACTGTGAGGTCTGACCAAGGGCAGTGCAGGGGTCCCTGTCTATGCTGGTCAGGGCAGCGCCTGTCCTCAGCACATCATATTAAATGCCATTGCAATTGCACGTCACTGCACCTTGGTTATGTGATGTGCGAGTGAACAGGCTGCTCCAGGGGGTGCTAGTACCTGGGTTACAGCTTCCCTACACCATTAGTCCCTACCTATCTCCCAGGTAAATCAGTTCTTGATCCCTCATCTTGATCACGGTAGGAACACCGTGATCAGTCTGACATCTGCTTGCTGTGTCCCCGGGTTTTATTATAACACCATAATCCAACAGTCTGTGATATCAGAAACAACTCAGAACTGTTTTGTACCCTGTGTTGCTTGCACGTGCACAGACTGGATTTCAAAGGCTGACAGGTACCCTGTGCTTGCCGTCCATGCACCCTCTGTCCCTGTGAATGACTGCATAGTGCGAATAACCCTGCTACAGGATTGGTCCTGATTTAGGTTTGATTATGTTACCATGAATTCCACTAATTATCACAGCACAAGAGAAGAAATGATGCCTCAATTTTGCTAGATTTAGTTGCTAGGTTTGGAGATGGAGTGAGACTTTTCAAAACCCAGCCAATCTATCCTACCCCCTCCTACCTGCCATTGTAAATAAACGTGTTGATTCTGTATGCTGATAAAGTTTCTTCAAATCTGGGATATCTTTTGGCTGCATTTCTCCCTCTGCTGCAAATAACTCACACCCCATCCCCCCAAATCCTCTCCGCCCTGCTCAAATTCTTCAGCTGCAGCAGGGCAAGCAGCCAACTCCTTTTCTGAGCATCTCTTGTCTGAGGCTCCATCCAGATGCTTCAGGAGAGAGGCCTGATCAAAGCAGACAGTGCTGCGATTGAGCCTGTTCACAGGGAGCTGTGAAACAGTCCTGTTCTCCCAGGAAAATGCTGCAAGTCTCTGTCAGCCTGCTTTGATGAGGCTGGGCTGAGCTGCCTGCGCAACCTCAGCAGTGATGTGGCCGTCCCCTGCATCCAGCATGGACAGCAAGAGATAAACGGAAACATTTGATTGGCAATGTGAACAGTGGAAAGGATTTCATTTCTCTGTGGCAAAACTGTTTTCTGAATCCTTTCTGTGACATTATTTACCTTTCCCTCTTTTCTTCTTTAACTACAGCAAGTTGACAACCTTACTCAGCATTTCCTTGGCTGAATCATACGTATAATTCAATGATTAATATGACAGCAATAGTAATTATGAACTCTGCCAGAGAAGTTGCTTTTACAATGGAAAGTTTCGCCAGCATTTGTTTAGTAAAGGTTATGTTTACCACAGAACACCACGGTGTATGTCACAGCCTATAAACTCTTGTGCATTTTGAACTGCTACCCACATACAGTGCTGACAGTTTTTTGAAAGGCTTAATATGAAACTATACAGCCAGCTGAAGTAAGATGCACTTGTCCACAGTGTAACCCATACATAGAACATTTAGAGTCATACTTTTCCTTCTACTATGCATCTCATAATCTACAATCACTATTACACTGAATTTTATTTCAGACAGCTTTAACGGCGCATGTTAAGTGAGTCTGACAGTAGGCTTACCAGAAGCTTCCCACCCCCAAAACTGCATTACCACAAGTAGCTTAAAATGATCACATTCTTTGTCAGGGTGAGCAGAGACACCCCAGACACCTTGAAGCCCAATTGCAGGACTATTCAAGCTGCTGGAACCAGACCTGGTGGCTGGTGATGTTTAGGATGGTCACAGGCATTTTTCTGTTCGGGTTCTCCCTACATCAGTAGGAGGCTATGGTGGGGTGTCTCTGTTGCTCCTCTTACAGTTGTGGATAGAGAGAAGGCTTCACGCTCCAGGATTGCAAATCTGGCTACCTGGATAAATACTGGATTAACACACACACACCCACATCATTGACAGTGACTGGTTTTGAAGGGAATCCAAAATTACAGATACCTTTCAGATGTTAAACTGTTTCTCCACCTAACGAACAAGCACTGGTGGTACCATTTCAGCACATGTCACCACAATCATATGTAGACTATGGCAGTCCTGGGACTGCCAAGTGTGATGGGAAATTGGATGAATGTGCCCTATCAGGACAGCTCAATATAGACAAAAAAAGTGCAAAGTCAACACAAATGTGTAAAACCACATTTTTCTGAATGACTTGGTAAAAATTTACACTAGTTCCTCTTTTGTCCAAGCAAACTTGCTTATCCCTCTTAATTTGGGCTGGAGATGTTCCTGACAAGGAGTTTGTGTGTCCTACTTGCCTGGTTGTGATTTACACTCCTTTCACATTGATGACGTAAAGGTGGAATGATCATAAAACATGAAGTATTTTTCCTCACAATATAGAAAAAAGAGTTAGAAATAAAATTTCAAATAATTTCAAATTTTTCATCAAAAATGAAAAAGAAATTCAAGACCTAGCTGCAATTAGTTTTCTTCCCTTTCAGCTTTCTGTTATGAAACACATTTACTATTTGTGAACTGCTCTGGTAAAGGGCAAGTCATGTAGTTCCCAGAGAAGGACGATCTCAGGATATGAAAGTCTCTAAAGCAAATCCAGATGAAAAATGAGGATTTGGGGAATTTGCTTCCATATTTCTCTCCAGCTTGCCAGTTTTTGTGGAATATGCCTAGGTGCCACTTGTGCCTGTGTGTTTCTGAACTGTGGTTACTGTAGAAGTAGTAAATATTCAACAGAAACCTTGCCTAAGCTTATAGGTGATTAGAAGACATGTTAGGCAGATTTTGAGCTTTATGTCCAATGCTTCCTTCCTCTGTGTTTTTGTTTGTTTGTTTGTTTTTAAATTATTACCACAATCCCAATTAAAATCATCAGGGTCACAAATGATGCTCTTCCAGTTACACCTCCTACTGTTCACTTTGTATTTTGTTAAGTATTGGGAAATGCACCTCTGCTTCTCTGAGTGGGGAGCTTTGCTGATGTACTGGAACATTTTGTGTGCATGTGAGATGGATGTTGCTGAATGAAACCTATGGGATACATACCATAGCAGACCTCTTGACTTAAACCTAGTTTTCAGGTAACTTTTAAGAATTGATGGGCTACACTGCTGTCCCTCTTAATGCTGGAAGTGCTGGGTCTTCAGAAAGTTGGAACATTTGTATATTCACAATATTAACACAGTTCTATTCTTTCATGTGACTTCATGTTGAAGTGACAAGTTTGGAGATGATAAAGTAGTTTTGAATTTTGATATAATTTCCCTAACTTTATCTTTGGTTCTCCAGCATACTGTCAGCTGTGAAGTATGTACAGGTGTTGCCACTTTTTAGCCCAAGACCATCTCATAGCAACATGCCTCTGTAACCCCACAGACCAGTTCCGGTGTTTCTTTCATCGCAGTATTTCTACAGATCTCCTCTGTCAGTCTCAGAAAGCAGCAGGACTGTTTGGTCTCCAACTTTAAGCTGCCACACTCAAATTACACTTGCCCTACATTTTTAATATTGCATCTCTATAAAGTGTCAGTTTGATTTCAAACTAGTCGTGTCAATTTGAGATTTTTGGCTACCTTGGGTGCTTCTTTCTTTGGCTGTTGCCTTCACATATATCACAGGAAAGTAGACTTTTCGTTTTCCTGTGTTGACTCAAAGGGTTTCAGGACCTTTGCTGCTAGATGAAACATGCTTTGTCTTGAAATTTGTGTGGTTTGCTTTATAAATATTAGTGGGGTTTTTTGTTAGTTTGGTGTTTTGGGGTTTTGTTTGTTTGTTTGTTTTGTTTTGTTTTTAATATTCCAGACTTGTTTAATTGGACAGGTGTTGGACTTCTCATTTTCTTATATTTTTCCCTCACCTGTTTTTTATTATGATTTCCTTTCAGATATTTCTGTCTCATCCAGGAAAGCATCAAAATCCATGTGCACATCACTTTCTGCTCAGAAAGGTTCTCAAATATAGCAGGCAGGTGCCTAGTTCACACTGAGGTCTCATTAACCTACTGATATGCTTAAGCTTTGTGCATGTTCTTAAACAGCAACTTCTATTTAATTTATTTAAGAGAATTCCCCTATTGTTACTAAATTGTTTCATTTGGTAGATGAGACCACATACCCTTCGGTGGATGGTGAAGTGATGTTATAAATGACTGGTGAGATCTGAAACTTCTTGCTCTGCTTTACTGCTTTCGTCAGTACTAAGTAAATCAAATAGCCAGGCTTGGTCACCTGGCCAGCTGCCTGGCACAGAGGGGAACTGGCATAGCACAGTTCAACATCTATGCAGCTTATCTCTCTTCTCCCACCAAAGCAGGACAGTCCTGTCATCCCTGGCTCACTGCAATTTCCAGAACAATGCTGGAAAATTGCCTCCAGGAGGGTTGGCTGGGTTGGGTCCTGCTGTTGCATCCGTACTGGAGCAATGGATTGCAAGGGTGATGCATGGCCCTCCCAGTAGGAGTCTTTGGTACCTGGGTTGGAGGAAAGGTTGGATTCTGAATCCCGAGGCAGGTTGTTCTACCTTCAGTTCAAGACATTTGTGGTTCTAAAAATTTTTTTTTTAAATCCAGCTCTGAATTTTGTAGCTCTTAGTTAATTTCATTAGAGTATTGTAACATGGGTAAAATATTGAACTCACACTGAGCAAAATCTAGTTAAAAGCATTAGAAGAATTTGTATAAGCATTATGAGATCAGTGAGGATAAATTTACAATTACTGCATTCCCATGCTAGTTTCCCAGTCCCATTCATCATGCTATTGCCTTCTTAGACAATATTTCAGCATAGCTAAAAGCCTCTGCAGCTTGACTAAACTTACTTGGCCCACCCTGTCTAAGCATAAGTATGGTAGTGCAAAGGATGGAGACATGCTACTGCATGCCTACAGAGAGATAAAGCTTGTGTTGTGCAAAAGGAAGCAAATAACAACTCGCTTCTGAGTGTGAATTGGAGCAGCTGTGGACTGCAGCAGCCACCCAGCCAGTTTGACTGGTTACATGCAGTGGGTCCGTGTGGTAGCGTTCAGTGTGAAATCCCATGCCTGACTTCCTCAGTAGGCTTTAGGAGGTAGCATCTGGGAGCTGGGGGGAAGATGAGGTGTGATCCAGAGGCAAAACTGGAAGTACACCAGGAAAAACAGAAGTTAGATGGATTTACTGGAGCAAGGAGCCTGGTAGTAGCATCTTCAGCTGCCAGGGCTGCAGAGTGGGGCAGGGGCAGAGAGGGTCTCAGCTGTGGTGTTGCTGCCGGTATCTGTTTCTTTCCATGCTTCATCCAAAAATCTAGTTTATCTGAAGATACAGATGTTGTCCAAGTGATATCAATGGTTAGCTTTCAGAGCATGAGTATGCGTGAAGACAGTTATGAGCCAGCAAAATGCAGAGTTTGTTGGTGGCTGTGGAGAGTGGGGAGTTGTACAGTGACACTGGCCATTCCTTGTCCCCTCACACGGTCATTGTGGGTTGTTAATGGAGGGCTACAGGCGCTTGCTCTTCTCTGCCTGACAGCTACAACACAGCATGCTGCTGAATGGTGACTTTGAATGGTCCTTTTCTTGGGACATGGTGCCTGTCAGTAAGAAATCATCACTTGCTCATCACTTGGTAAGTGTACTGATCCTAGAGTCGTTTGGGTGTTCATGTTCACACTTACCGCTGACTGACGGGGTAAAAATGAAAATAAATCCCATATATTTTATTCTAAATCTGCGAACCACTAAATGAAATCTGATGTTCAGGCTATTTGTCCAGTAGGATGCAAAAGAGACCCATCATCTCTGGCCTCCGTAAAATCACCGAGAGCTTTTGCAGGGAGGTGTGAGGGCAGAACAGAATGAGCAGGGTGTCTGGAGGAAGGCTGGGTGGCTTGGTAAACAACAGCAGCTATGCCTTCCTTTGGAGTGGATGGTATTTGTACACTTGCCAGCTCTGGACTTTGGCTTTTACTGCTGCTCCCTGTGCCGTGGGAGGGTGCAACGAACCAAAAGCATATGAAGCACTTGTACCATCTCTCTGAGAGCTGTGGAACAGGGCAGAGTGTGAGGAGCTGCCCTGGGCCACCAAGATCCAGGAACAGAGAGCTGGTGTGCATGGTCTGCAAGCTGGCAGTGTGGGAGTTGAGGTGTTCTCCCACACTCAGCAGAAGGACTTGCTCTGAAGTATCTCACTGTGGGAAGGCAAGACTTTGCTGCAGACACCTGCAGGGTGTTAGCAAACAGGTGCTCCTTGCAGGGAGAGACTTTTGAAAGCAGCTTCTCCTTCCACCCCCTTCATCCAGATCTGCTCCACTGGCCAGTGAGGAATCAAGAGGAGAATGCGGACACCTTTTCCTGTGGGCAGCGATTTAATGCATGAAAAAACCCAACTGATAGTCCCTTCCCTGTGGCACTGGGGAAAGCTGCTCTCATTACCCTCTCACTGACCTCCTCAACTTAAAAACTCCTTCCCCCCCCCCTCACTGTATTAAACAATCCTTATTTAATCAAACCTTGCTAATGTCTCAGCTGGAACTAGGGCAGGGAGTTTTCCAGAAAGAGATGGGAAACCCTTTATAATATGATTATTGCTTGTGTGCAGTGGGAGCTGTCTTGGGGAGGAGTGAGGCAGGAGGGTGTGAACAGCACCGATATGGTCTATAGCAGGTGTCGGGGAGAGCAGAATCTAATGAGAATCATAGAAACACTTGAAAGCTTTTTAACTCTGCACAGGATTTGCAGGAGCTGTTGATAGGAAACAGTAGTGACCCAACTGACAGTTAAAGAGATGAAAGGAAGCCCTTCGGATTAAATAAGATTTAGGAAATAAAAGGATTAGTGCTAGACAAAAGCTAGATTTAGGGGTTTATTTAACCAGTGCAGTGTGGCATGATGGGATGTGGGGCATCAGAAAGGAGATGAAAGACAAAATAGAAAGACGAATGTGGGAGGTAGTAGTGAGGCAAGGAATCAGCACAACATCTCCAAAACCCCTTCACAAATCTTCTTATAATAGAAAATGGCACAAAAAAAAAGAAGTAGTTTTCATTACCAGTCCTGGCTTCTTTACATAGTAACAAGAAGAGTTACAATGACGAGAAATCTTCTGTGATTCGGCTGTCAGCCCAAATCCCCACCAGAGGAGAGAAGAGCCTACCTCGTCAGCCCGTTTGCATTTGTAGATTAGATGTCTGGTGAGGTAAAATCAGATTTATGTCAAACTATCACTCTATTAGATTAATAATTCATTGTGCTGTTGGAGGACCATTCTTCTTTAAGAGATCCCCATTTGGAAGTCTCTAGCGAAGTTGGTGCTAGTTGTAGAAATTAGGGGCGTGCACATGTTCATGGAGCCATAAGCGTAGAACTCCTCCAAGCAGCATCTGTCACAAGAGCACTTCATCTTGTAGCTGAAAAAAACAGGACCGATAGGTTTCCAGAGCTCAACTTCTCAACCTCTAGCTGAATCATCTATAGGTGACCATTTGTACTATTAGAGGGGTGCAGAAAAAAAGGATACGGGAAAGAATTTGACTTGAATGGATCAGCTGTTCACTTAGTGACTCCTCCAAAGTCCATTAAAGGCACTAGAGTGGCTATCAGAGGGTTTGGCTCAGACCTTAAGACAGTGTAGTCTGGTAATTCTGAATGTTCTTGGTTTCTAGCAAGTGTTATGTGGAGAAAACACCACCTCCTCTGTTCCAAAGATGCTATTACTCCAAATCTCTAGAGTAGTTTTACTTTTAGACCTCTCTAGTGGGCTATATCAGAAGAACAACAAAAGCAGCTTCCCCCTGTCCCCCTGCCCTGCTTCAAGTCTCCAAAGTAAGATTGGATTCTTTTCTTGTCTAGGAGCAAAAGAAAATGTATTTTGTGGCCTCAATTTAGAAATATGAAGATTTTTTTACAATCGTAGACAGTTACGATTGGACTACGAAGGTTTATAATGCTTGGGGGATGTTCAAATTAAAGTAATCCAGACTTCTTCTGACAGGGTTTCTGGAAAGTCATTAGCATAGAAACGCTTCTTCAGATAGTATTTTCTTTTCACTTGTTCTGGCATCATATAGGAATTCTAATAGGGTTAGGAAATAGCTAAGAGGGTTCATGAAAAATTTGAAAAGTTAGGAAATGCCACTATTTAAATTTCTTGGGAATATTTTATGAGGTACTTCTTGGTTTAATCCCTAGAACGGCCCAGAGGAGTTTTTTTCACTAAACTTTGACCTGAATAAGAAATATAGACATAAATAATAGATTTAAATTTATTTTTGATTGCTTTGTATCTCTTATACTGCTCTCTGTAAAGAGCTATGCATTCCAATTAGTTAGCTTTTGATGGAAACGGAAGCTTGACTGAAAATTTAGAGTGCCTAAGAGGTATTTAATTTGTTCAGTAAAATGACCTTCAATATACTGACTACCTAAGAAAATCTTATTAATATTTTTTTCATCTAAATTACCCATTTCATTTATTTTATTATTTTTGTCCGGTTGAATGAAAGCAGTTGGAACTTATTTTCCTTAATAAACTGGTCACCACATTATTAATACGAAAGTAATACGGTCCCTATGCAGACACGATTTTCAAAGGTTCTTAGATGTCTGCTTGGATTTTCCAAAACACCTAGCTGGATGAAGTGTCTAATAATCCACGATGTCAGGGAGCATAAGTCAGCATCTGTAAGTTCTTAGGTACCCTTGAAGTGGGGGTTTTCAAAGTTTGCTTTAAATAACTTGCCTGCAGCCCTGGGCTCTTTGACTGTGTCTTCCCACTTCCAAGCAAACACAGCCAAGTGCAAGGGACAGAAGTGTCACTCTTCGGACCACCCTGCAGCACAAGTCCCTCCCGGCCCCCAAGCTCTGCAGCCTTGATCACGCCCTGTCCTTGCTTCTGAGGCCTTGAACTTACAGCCCAAACACACCTCTTGGAACAGCAGGCTTTGTTCACATGCACTTCAGGAGGAGGGTCGGTTTGCTAGTATGGTTGATTTTCCCACCTCCCCTTCTTTTTTAAAAGTCACAATGCATACCCACCAAATTCTATTGCAGGGCACGCAAGTGGCACCCAGGAGACACTTGTGGACCTCTTTTTTGCCTTCAGTCCTTCATTTCCCAGAGTGGATAACCTGGCTAAGTTTAAGCAGATTTTCATGAGCACAGTAAATGCCAGGAAATTCTGGCACAGGCTATCGCAAATCTTCCTCTTTCAGAATTTCGCATCCTTCTTTCAGGGCAGGAGGACGATACTGCAGGTGTCTGCCTGTCTAACCAAGATCGCTGGAACGTCATGATGGTTGATTTTTCAGTTGGTTGCCATTGGGGTTGCTGTTTGTTTTTGAATCTGAAATCAATTATCTGTCATGGGAAATGTTTTCTTGGATGAGCAACATTTGGAAAATGTGTTTTAAAAAAAAAGAGAAAATGAGGATATTAATAAAGGGAAGTTTGGGGCATCATATTAATCAGTGCCACTATATTGCCTAGAGGTAATACATGGATGATTGCTTTAACCACTATTTCAGAACATCCTGGAGCACTAATTTCTACACAAATGCATATTTATGAAAATTTATTCCAAACTTTGAGAAGGTTCCGTCATTACTTTAAAATTACACTTAATTTGAGTGTGCTTCTGTACTGCTGTCTTCTCTCATATTTCTCTCTCCTTCAACTAGAGTGGAAGAAATGCTGAAATATTGTTGTGGTGGATTTGAAATTCCTCAACCAGAAAATACCAGAGGTTTCAGGGGAACAGAAACCCCCTTTGTCCCTAGCCATAGCAGAATGCTTTTCTGTTGTCCAAATGTCTCCCTGGGGACAGCCTTCACATGTAAACAACTTTTGTTCACTAGCAGCTGGGGCTTACCTGGCAATTCCTGCTCTCTATGTCCTCCTACCAGCTCCACTGACCCAAACGCTGCTGCTAATGTAAGCTCGAAGGAGCTTGCACCCTTCCCAGACACTATCCAATATCTTTCTATCAGGCCCAAAATGAAATTGGCAGCACCAACAACAGACTGTTCCATGCTAATCACATATTATAACTAGTCATAAAATAAGATGGCTAAGGAAAATGCATGCGTTTTTTCTTATCTCTGGTTTATTCATTCTCCGAACACTCTTTTTCTCCAGGTGATACATGTGGTTTAAGCTTAGAAAAATTTTGATGTCAGCTTGGGAAACTAAAGGGCATAAACTACATGACTTCACTTCTCCTGCCTGTTTTCGTTAGTAGACATAACTTATAATTTTTTAATTTTTTTTTTTTTTTTTTTCTGCTGTGATAAGCGGGAGTGAGGTGGGATGCTGAAATCCAGCTCAGATGGGCTGGCTCTCTAAGTAAAGGCATCAGATGAAGCTTATGGAACTCAGACCCTCTCTTACATGAGGTCATTGTGTTGATTGTCTCAGGGCTCTGGTCAGCTTTGATGTGAGCTGCAATATTTCTATGATCTCAGCCTCGGGAAAAGCTGGTGGTCCCGGACTCAGCAGTGGTTAAACATGAATATAAACAAAGTGGAGATTTGCTTTGTGCCAGACGAGGTCACTTTCAAGCGTACCCACAAACTCATAGAAAATTGATATCTTTGCTTTATTGCAAATATGTAACGGTACCAAAAGAAACAGTATTCCAGGCAAAATAATATTTAATGCTTACCAGCTCACATACCTTGACCCTGTGATTTCAGTCTGCGGAACAGATCAGACAGTAACTCTGTAAATACTGGTGGAAGGCTTTGAATGTATTGTCAGCTTCATTTTTTACAGATTAAAGGGTTTTTGCACTACCTATTTCAGCCTTTCATTTTCATTTTTTTTTCCTTGAATAAGTTACTGGAGTCACCTTTATGGTGCATTAGGTCATGTATCAAAGCATATATATAACCGCATAGACACATTTAATTTTTTTTTTTGTCCTTGTGGGTATTTATTTTGAGGGAAGTTATATATAAACTATCAGCAGTTCTTAAATGACTGGAGCATTCAACTGCTGCTTTTTGGGCAGCAGATGGTTCGCCTGTGAACATTGAAGGATGGTATCCTATGTTTTATATTTGCAAGCCAAGGAAAAGGGAAAATATAAGCTTACAGGCAAGATGGTGGCATGGAAGGGATTGCTTAAATGTTCCTAAGTACTGTCATCAGTAAATTATACCAAATTGCGCGCATCAGAGGGAGTACGAGAAGCTTCTGTAGTGATGCAGAGGAAGAAGGAAGGATTTTTGTAAAGACAGAGAGACACATAAACTGCTATAGTAGTCAACTTCAACAGTTAACCCTCTTCCCTGTCCTAAATCTAAGCTGGACATAAAACCTTTGGAGAGAGGCTCGGTTTACTTCTCCATGTCTCTGTGTTCTGCGGGGAGCTGCTTTGATGTTTAGCAATGGGATTTATTTTTAGCATTTTGGTTAAACTTCACAAAGCCATGAAGGTTCCTTTTGGAACAGCAGTTGTTGAAGAGTAAACCCAAAAGTTGGGTTCAAGCTGAAAGCTGCTGAAGCTGCTTCTGTGTGCATCCACCACAAGAAAAAAAAAAATCCAGACTTTTTGGGGAGCAATTCTTCCAAATGATAAAAAAAATCTATGAAGCTGTCAGTGTAACCCCTGAAAATTAAGATAGTTTTGAAATGATAATGTGTTCACAGTAACAGGTAATGGGAACATTACATCTGGTCTTCTTCAGGATGAGTCACACAGTTTTCCTCTTTTTTTAATTCTGCAGAGACTTGGCACCTCCGTGTGATGAAATCCAAATACTGGCAGCAGTTACAGGGCTGAGCAAAACACAGAGCAGATGAAGAGATACAGGTCATTATGTGCATCTGTAGCTGTTTGCCAAGATGACACAGATCCAGAGGAATGTTTGAATACCATCCAGAGATTGTCATTCCTGAACATACATCCACTGAGATGACCTTAGAGAATACACACCTGGTTTTTACTTAACCAATTGCAGAAAAGGTACTAGATGAAGAGTCTTGAAACACTGGAAAATTTTCAGACAGGTTGATGTTGCTGCTAAAATACCATGGGATTTGGGGCACAATAGGCTGCTTATTTATTTATTTATTTATTAAATAAAAATACTCTTCCCTGAGGAAGAGGACAATACAAAATTACTTTGGCTTTAACAGTTTGATGAACAGGCCACTTCCCCCCGCCTCCCCCCTCCCCCGCTAGCTTTTGTTTTTGTCTTATATAAGCAATAGATAATTTTTTGAAGTGATTTCTGCAGTGAACAATATTCCCTGCAACCAGCAGGCCCTTTATCTGGAAGATGATGCTAGTGGAGAGAAACCCTCTCTGGTTTCTGGTATAAACAGTGCAAGATTGTGTCCTCCATACTGATTGACTTTAAATTGTGGGATAAAACAGCACGTACTAAGCAAAAGTATTTCTACTCAGGTCCCTGGGAACATTCCACTTCTCAGGATCAGAGATGGTAAAAAAATACTGGATGTTGGGTCTAAATTTTGCCTTTCTTAGTGTTGTCATTATTTCTAGCTGTTGCTGTTCTGCTATCTATCCTAACTTGTTATTCTTCTGCTAGCTGCTTATTTCTAACAGATGCTTGTAGCTTGTTAATATATGTTCCCTCAGTCATTGCTCAGCTAAGCTGTACACACAGCAGTTACTCCTTCTATTATTATTATTTTTTAACCCAGTTGAACCCCCTTTTCAGTTACTTAATATTTTCTTTGGTTTTTCATGGCTTCTAATATGTCTACGCTTCTACAGAGCTGACTGAAGTATCCTGGGAGTGGCAGTTTGGCTTTAAAATAAATAAATAAATAGATGCACAATGTTTTTAAAATTAAAACTATTTATTATTTTCAGCATTGTAGTTTGCCGGGCCTCATTGTTCTGGAAGGCTACATAGCAAAATGAGAGGCCATGCTCTATTGAGTTATTGCTTCTGTGAGGAACTTCTTCAAAAAGGAAGAAAACCCAACAAAACCAACAACATACTCTATTAGACAGAATAGCCACTGCCAAAATTGTCTTGGTACCTCGTAGCATTCAACATCTGCAGTACCTCTCTGTTCACCTGTTTTGTCCATCCCCTCTGCAGTCTTTGCTAAATGAGTTTTCCATGAATTAATTCAGTAACTGTAGGTATGCCTGGGCCTCATCCACAGTTTGGCTGTGGCTTTGCTTTGTGTTGGGCGCCTCTACTTAAAGCTTGCAGTAGGTGGTAGCTTCTTGTTAAAATCAGTTGACAATGAATGTTGCTGCACTTACTGAGGTGGACTGACCATTTCCAGACCAAGCCTGCCCACAGCAGTACAAACAAGCTCTGGTCTCATGCCTGGAGACTTCCTTGGGAAGTCCAAGGAAGATGTGGCATGGTGTGACCATGGGAAGAGCAACCGCCTTGTCCCAGTGAGACCTGGAGCACCAGGATGGCTCCTTTTCTTGCAGATGTGGATGGGAGTGGTGGCTGCCCTTTTGGGATGGCAGCACTACCAGCAAGAGCTGCTTCCCTGGACACCTAAGTGTCCATCCTGTGGCACTGTGGGCCACCACTCTGGTGGCCTGGGAGGTCTGATGAGAGAGAGCAGCTTGTGGGGCTGCAGTTCTTTCTGTGACCTTGGAAGTGCTGCAAGCAAGCATGGTTGGGTGAGCCTAACCAAGGACCGTGAAGGGTGCAGTCAAGCTTAAGCCATGTGACAACAATTCCGGTTTCTTTCTCTTGCGGCTGTGTTAGTGTGTGAAAATGGTAACGTGGAGATTTGAGAAAGAACAGAACATCGGTGAAAGCAACAGTTGGTCTTTGAGGGCCTTTAAAAGAAACTATGAGTATGTATCCAGTGTAGTGGAAAACACCTAGGTAAGACACTTTCCAAGAGCAAATGAGAGCTGATTTATTTTGCAACTGATATCAGTTACACATAGGTAAGCACCACAGTCAGCAGAAGCCTTGTTGTAATCCACAAGGCCACTGGAAGAATAAAAATATTGGGTGACAATTTGAAGCAGTCAGCTAAATTTTGTTCTCCAAAGATACCTAGACAAAGGATTTGTGAACTCCCAAATGTAGGAAATTGTGCAGTCTCCATTATGACGTGCTTTTCCAAGGGTTTAAAGGTTGCTACTGAGCAGCTCCTGTTACTTGTAATTATTTCCTCCGATGGGAAGAGTGAGGTGGGAATTTATACTCAAGTAGTGCTGCTATTTCAGTGTTAAGTCAGGAAAGGTGCATGAGAATATTGAGAAGCAAAGCTGCAATTTTCTCTAGCGTTTTCCTGTCTCCCTTCGTTGTATGTCTGGAAGAAGCAAACAAGGTCTGATGCATTTATGTTGAAAACAGTTTTGGCAAAGTTGGAGTCTCTGCAGAGGCTGGAGGTAGACGTGATGCTTTACATTTCTGGTCTACTGCATATGCAGAGCTCTATCTGCCTTCAGTCCCACTGCTGCTTCAGCCCTCAGATTATTAGGTTCATTTTGTTCAGTCTTCAGCAATGTGGCTCCCAGATGTGTTTTCCGGTATTTCATTTATAGCTGTGAGGAATCTACAGCATCCAGTCACCCCTGTGTCTGTCTCTTTTTTTTTTTTTTCTCCCTGTCATTGAAGTTCTTTGAACAGGACATTCCTATTAACATCAACAGTCAAAAAATGAAATAAAACAACAAAAAAAAAGTCAGGTTTTTGTTCTCACCGGGACGATCTTTAAAGCAGAACTTCAACACACACTTTTATAGAAATATTTGCTGGTAAAGCTTTGGGTTTTTTGTTTGCCACTACGCTAAAACAGTTTTCATTTGATAACTTACATTCATATAGAGTGTGTCTTTGCAGTCTTCAGCTTTGTCAATATTGGTATCAATGTTGTAACTACAACAGTTTTGGGATGTAAATGGTTTGTTTTCTTATACCAACTTAGGAAGTCAAGAAAAAAAATGGCCCGGAGGAAGGCTTGTATGCCTGAAAGCTGGTCTGCTTTCTCCAGTTATATGGACTTGAAAGATATTATCTCTCTTGCAGATCTTCCCTTCCTTTGTAAGCATGTGCTTGGATAATTATCTTCAACTGTTGCTTGGAAAAATAGTTTCTAAAGAATTTGGGCACACAAAATAGCCTTTGCAAAATTGGCTACAGACTATTTCTAAAAGAAGTTATTTTCTCTGTAAGTTTATTTCAGAGACACATGAAAATGCTTTTTTGCCATGTGTATTTCTAGGCCACTTTTTAAAGCACACAGAATGATTTGTTCTTATAAATTTTCACATGCATAACAAAAGACGCAGGCATTTGTTTTTGTCTAAGTAATTTTGAAAAGGTGTCACTATGTCTGACTTCAAAGTGCCCAGTAAATCTAGATCACAAAGGCAATGAATTTGAAATATTAAATCATGCATCTCAGGGCACTGGGGAAAATTAAAAAGGGAGGCTGACTAGAAGATCAGAAAAGTGTAGCTCAAGCAGGACTGTGGGAGTCTGACTTACTTTCTTTTCAAATTGATTTTCTTTCACGGGATCTTCTTATATCTCCTGCTGCAATGAGAAAATAGCCTCAGCACACTTAGCCTTTGCAGGCTTCGCATTTGCAGATTCACCAGCTGGATCCTGAAAGAAGTTCATGAACTTTGCAGCAGGCAGCTAGTCTGATCTTGCCTGCACATAGTTTTAATTGCAGTATCTCACAATTGGTTTGTAAAGTGTAGGGTATACCGTGTCTTCCAAAAGTACTGCTGTTAATGATGATAAATTTGTGTATCTTCCATATCCATACCCCAGTATTTGAATCCTGATTATGTCTCAGCCTCTCCAGCTTTTGGGACAGTGTGCGCCTAATTTTAATCCTGTGCTTTACGGAGAATCATTATGTTTAGCTGCTGTGGATATTTAGTTGGGTTTTATTGCACTGACTGCACAGTCCAGGACAGAACGAAGAAAGGCCCATCCCGTCTTCTCAGAATATGCCATATTTTCTATACTTTTATCAAATCCCAGGCTACCTGCCACCTTTCTAATGTTAGTGATTCCAGGCTTTAAGAACTTGCTTGACAGGAGAGACTCTGCCTCCTGTCTAATCCTACCTCTACCCTGCAATGCCCTTACTGAGGTGATTTTTCCTCCCCTTCCTTATGAAACCCAACATTTCCTTTGCTCTTGGCTGCCATTGAAGAGAGATGCTTTCTCCAAGCTCCCTGCCACGTCTCTCACTCTCTCTCCTCGGAACTGAAATGGTTGTCAAGACTCTATCAGGTATAAGACCAGATTACATTAATATTTTTGCATTTCAAAAGGGTGCTTTTTCTTTTTTTATATTCGTTTTTACCATTGTGCTTCTGGTCTTCTTGACCTCATAGTCTGCTCTGGTCTGGACCAAACCCTAAATAACTGGATCACCTGTCAGTGACAGCTGGTTCGTTCCCCACCTTTTTACAGATATTACAACGTGTTTATTAAACAGTGTGCCATTTCAAGGCTCTGGATGATGACTGCTGCATAGACAATTCATTACTTTGTCCAATCCTTTGTTTTCTAGCCTCTTTCTGATCTAGCAGCAATTCTCTGCCTTTCTACCCGTAAGTATGTAACTTACGTATTGAATAGACTCCTTGAAAAGACATTTGAGGTTGTGTCTTCACTGCACACCAGGGCATGACCCCAATTGCCTTCAGGGGGATGACATTTTAGGCCCACCAGTATGACCACCAATATGAAGTGTTTTCTTCAGAAAGGCTGGAAATCCAAGCGCCGTAGTTTCAGATTTGCCCAGCAGTCAGCTGAAAAAATGTACAAAATCTTGCTTAAAAAAAAGATCACTTTATGATTAAAAAAATGTTGTTGCGTGAAGTACTGCATTTCTCTAGGAAATAATGAACACCCGTTCTGAAGCATTCCATGATTTGAAAGACTGGGATATACCATGGCAGAATCTCATGAGGTTTCTAGTTCTGTAGCTGCAAGTCATCATTCTGCCATGTGGGTAAAGTTAACCAGGCTGACTTTGTCTTCTTGGAGGCAACATAACAACCACTCTGGATCTAAGTATTTTCAATCATGCATTAATTAATTAATTAATTAATTAATTAATGTGTGTGTGTGTGTGCATGAGAGAGAAGACTGAACTGTCTGTAGTAGGGAAGGAAAAGGAGAGAGGATTTTGTGTATGATTTTATTTGACCAGCTTCTAGTTAAGCTTTCAAGTGCTGTTAAAATTTAATGTTCTCTCCAAGGCCTTATTCTGTGTATTATAATCTCTAATCATCTGTGCTACAGCTCTCACAGAAGTGCTAAAACCATTTTACCACCACTTCTCTGGCAAGACTGTTCAGAGAGTCTTTCAAAGAATGAAACTTTTCATGAACTACAAAACTAAGACATTTGCTAGGCCTTTACAAAAACTTGGCATTTCAATGACTGTGTTAAGTCCAAGAGTAATTTTCAGATCTGCAGTATATAAAATCAGTCCTCTAGCTGCTTGTAAATATCAGCATAGAAAGAGGACTGTGAAAAGTCTCTTGTCCGTATCATAATTAGTAGAAGAAAGTAAGCTGATATTAAAGGCCAGAGATAGGTTGGCAGAGGAGAAAAATTCTCCACACTTTTGTGTTTTTTCTTCCAGAAAAAAACGAAATTGAAAATTGGTCTCTCTTACTACTAATTTGTACATTCGTGAATATTATTGTTTTAATAAAGATATCCACTCTACAATAAAACAAGACTTTGATTCAGGGTAAATGTGACTCCACATAGAACAAAACATGTTACTTTACCCATTCGCTGTACCAAAATTTTCAAGTTCATAATTTGCAAAGGAGCAAAGTGGAAGAAAGCAAGGTATGAGCTTCTCCAAAGTGAAATGGTGTAAAATGAAACTTCTACAGATTTTTTTTTCCCATTTCCTCATGAAGAAGACCAGTACAGTCAGACCTTAAAGAAGATATACAAAGCTAAAGGTTTCTTTTTTTTTAACCTTTATAGGACTGACCTTAATTTTCAAGTTAGATCCTAATCCAGAGCTTTCAATGTTTTTAAACTCACTCTCCCTTACCATTCTTTTAAATATGAAAAATGGAGATTAAATCCATTTCTGATTTCACTTGACTGTGACACAAATCTCGAACAGTATAACTCTACCTGGTGAAAACAAGTCTATATGAGATTGGCTCTGAGGCCTATTTTAATTGGACAGGTAGATGACATGGAAAGAATGCATGCAAACGAAGTCCAGCACGTTGCTGTCACTCCAGCTTTGGGTGGAGCAAGCACACATTTACCTTAGTCAACTTAGAAAAATATCAGCAAAGCCTTCACTTTTCAAACCCCATGAATATCTCTCAATATGTGAGACTGTGTAAATGCCACAGAAATCTCATTCTTGACATTTGATTGATGCCATATAAGAGATCTGAGACTCTACCAAGGTTTTTGTGGGAAAGTGATTGACCTCAATCATACTTGCACATGCAGTGAAATCAATGCTAAAATTACAGTAAGTCCCCAGGGGGAGAGGGAAGTTACTGGATGGTTATGAATTAGTTTTGGGGTCTGGACTTGGCAGGTGTGAAGAATTTGCCAGTTAATGGCTTTAGGAATTAGTTCCGAGATTGTTTCTAAATCTTGTGCTATGTTCACATGCCATGACAACATATCTTTACATAAATATTTAACACTTTGTGTGTGCATACATTTTTTTTTTCTCCTAACACTTCCAGGTATGGGGGACACTTGTGTTGTTACATTCTGTGCTTTACTGAGGAGAGAAGGGAAGCTCAGCAAATTTGCCTTTGTACAGGTGTCTGTGGCAGAACAGGACACTGAGCCGTGTTCCTGTATCCCAGTTTGGTGGTGTAGTAACATGGCCAGCACTCTTGTCAGTAGGTATTTTCCATGCCTTGCTACTATAGTGGGAATTAGTCTGAAAATTTGAATGTTGTAGTTATCTAAGGTCAAATCACTGAGAAAGAAAAGATGTTTTTGCCTACACCTTGTTTAACGGAGGTAGCTTCATGACTCTCAGACTGCCATTTGCCAGTAGGCAGCTTGACATGTGTCAATTTAGAGTCCAGCACCCCTGCTTACTTGACAACCACCTCAGAGATTCAGTGAGTCTTGGCAGTTTTACTTTGCTATTCTTCCATGGCTGAGAGGTGTGAGAGATGCCACTGTATGGATTTGACAGTAAAGAATGAAGCAACCTCTTTCCTCAGCAGCAAAATGTGAGTGCTTGTGATAATTTAGAGACATTTTAATCCCCTGCTGTTAATTTTGTGTTTGAACAAAAGGACGAAATATCTAGTGTTTCCTAGAGGCTATAAGCCAGATTGTCAAAGAAGAAAGTTATCCACAACAGACAATAATAACAATGTAGATATCAATACCAACTTTTATCTGTCTTATGCTTCACAAGCTTCTATCTTAGAAGGTTTCTGAAACTTAACAAGGCGAGCAGAAGCAGTTTAAATTGTGGTGTAATATCACGACAGCTCTGGAGACAGTTCTTACTCCTATGAAAAAGATGTCAAGATATCAATCATTCTTTCAAACTAAGGTTGAGTACTTCAGACCAGTGGGATTAACCTCCAAAGGGTGAATGTTGACAGGTGTTTTCTCAGTTCTTCTTCCTCTTCTCCACTGCAACTGTCTCTCCCCTAAAAGACTGTATTATATGTCAGCCGTAAACATGTCATGAGCATAACACCACATTACATGTAACTTTTCAGAGCGCAAATACATCTCAACATACCATACAAGCACCTCATGAGACAGCACTAGCAGCTTTATTATCCCCATTTCTCTTGTTTCTATGGATTTTCCTCAACAACCTGAAATAGTAGATCACTTATGTGAAATATATGTTCAAAATCTTTTGCGTTTTTCTTAACCCCATATTTTTACCTGGCTACAGCATTTATAGTTTTCTGCCAGGATGTATTTCCATGGGGTAAAGCACCTGTTGGGTCCAGTGGGTGAACTAGTGTAACCCACCGATGGGGCAGAGCTTTGCACGTTTACTTGCAAGGGCAAGAACATCTCTAACTACTGTATGTCTGCAAACCTGAAGACTTAGAGCTCCTATGTTATGTTTTTGTGTTTATCTAGAGTAATGGCTACGTGATCTTTCACAAGGAGATGTGAGCTTGCTCTGTCTTTACTTGGAGCTGACTGGAAGCCATATAGCAAACTAGCATGGCACCAGGCCTAAACCAATATGTGCTGCTTCCCAGCTGAACTTTATTAGCTTGGGCTTGGTGCCCTGCTAACCACAGCTGTGAGTTTCTTGTCAGCTTGGGAGTAAAGCAGAACAAGCTCAAGTCTCTCTACAGGTAGTGCTGTGGCGTTTTAATGCTTATGAATAGTGTCAGCATCAGAATTTTGAATGTTTCTTCTTTCTGTCGTCAAAACAAGCTGCGAGGTGAGTTGCATGTCCTTCCATTTACAGCCCCTCCATCAGCAAGCTCAGGGTATTGTATAGTATTTGTAACCTTTGTTTTGCTACCACAAAGTCATCCTTTGTGCTGTTAAGCAGTCTTTTCCTTTGCACACCTTTGTAGTTGAAGAGACAGTGAATTTCCAGCTTCTTTAAAAAGAAGAAAAAAAAAAGGGAAGAGAACAGACAAGACAACCATAGAAGGTTAAAAAATAGTAGCTGAGGAATGACTTGGAAATTCATGTGGAAGAAACAGATGTTTCTTGGAAATGTCTTAAAATTATTTAATCTAGATCTCTGAGCTGGAAATTGGCTTGCTTCTAAGAACAGTTTGTTGTGAATTTTCCTTGTGAAAACATATTTCTGGAAAATGCCTGTTTGTAAAAACCAAACCCCACATTTAGCAAAAGATAATGGTCCTTCTCTGGGTTCTGGTTCAATTCAATCTGAATTGAAGTTGAGCGGAAAACTTCAGCAAAGGTGAGTGTTGGCCTGCTGTGAGGAGCCTGTCACACCTTCTGGAGTAGGTCTTCTTTATCATCTTCATGCTGTTCCATTTTGTAATTACAGGGTCTTTAGTTTATAGATTCATGGCACTTAGGAGTAAGGGGGTATGTTGCCTGCTGAACTATTAGCTTAAGTGTGTTCTTCCCTCTTTTGCTTTCCATTTCTTCACATGCAAACACCCACTACTGTTGAAATGAGTGCTTACCTCTTACTGATAAATTTGAGTTTGACAAACTTACTTTTTCACAGAAAAATTCAGGATGAGTGTTTAGCAGTTCTTTCTTCCTGTTCAGAATTGCTCAAGCATTTTGACTAAGCTTCCTAATTTGGAACGAGGTGCAGATATTGAAGAAATAACCAGTTACGCTATTTTTTCAGACCTTAGCTAAAGCTAGACAGAAGAGCACATGAAAATAGAAATCAGTTAACAAAAATATTTCCACATGAAAAGCTCTGTTTTCATTTGTTTCTCTATTTTTTTTTTTGCAGAGATTTGATTAATGTGCTATCAAGGTAAGGAAATTTGTCATTTAAAATAAACTGCTATCAGCTTACAGACATCTCTGCAACTGCAAAAAATGGTATCCAAAATACATTGACATTATCATTAAGGGGACATTCAAATAATTTTTTTCTAGCTCACAAAAAAAAAAAGCAGACAAAAGTTCATGTTTTCCACCTTCACACTTCTCTGTAAAGCCATGGAATCCCATGGATCTGCTTGGAGCAGAATCCAGTCCTGGATCTGGAGATATGGGGTGAGCTGTATGGCAGCTGGACACCATTGTGCACCAGATCAGTGAGAGAGGGGAACTGAGAAGTTTGGATGCTGTCTGGTACCTCTATGTTGTTGCCCTTCAGGCTGTTGTAGAGGAAACATTCCTATGGTATACTGGAGGGTAGTGCAACCAGCCTACCTTCTCTTTAGCTGTAAAGTGGGAGCCTAGAAGGAGACAAGAATGCCTTTGAGTGAATAGATTTGTTTTCTCTTGGGAGTGGCACTTTATCTGGCTTGCACATTGTTCATTTTTGTGCTGGTAGCCAGGTTTTCAAGCCACTGGAATAGGATGGCATCTGGAAGAGCGTGTTTTCTGCTCACAGAGGTGATATAAGGATTTTGCAATGGATGTCTCTGGAAATCCTAACACCTGTTTTTTATAATCCTATAGAGAAAAAGATGAATGTGTTTTATTGTTCATCCTTCAGGGGAAGAGAGATAGGGGCCCACATACCAGTGGGGAAAAAGCTTATTGCAAGAGATGAGAAAATGTTTCTTTTATCTATGAAACAATGAATATGTGTCTTGCAATAATGCAAGGTTATTATACTTTCCATGCAAATCAACATTTGCAGAATAAAATGTTTCTACTTTTCTGCTTTTTCTGAATAAATACTCGGTATTTTCAATGTGCTTCATAAAAGCTGATGCAAAAGTGATGTTGAAATTCAAATTTTTTAAAATCTAGAGACAGTTTTTAAAATTCTGTATTTTCTACATGATTTTTACTTCACCCAGCAATAGGAAATCATTTCATGTGGGTAGACAGAAGGGAGGAAAAGGAGGCTTTTCCTCATTTTTCTTCCTGTGTGTTTTTTTTTTTAAATTGTTGTTTTAGTGGGCCACATAAGCAGCCCACCCACTTGTCTCCCTTGAAGGAGTTTACCGAGCTTCTGCCATTTCCTTAATTCACACAACCCTCTGCTCCACTGTAGTTGCCTCTATAGCAATGGAAGATGATATCACAAATAATTTATTATTTCAAATAAGACAAGTAAGTAAATGAACAGATAGAGCTCACTTTTTTAATCCATCATCTATTATTTCCTTCTGATTGAGTAAAATGTTAAGGGGAACCTGACCTGGGTATTAGACAGAAGCAACAACGTGTACCAGAGATGAACTGATAACCAGGTTCCCTGCAAGCTGCTCGGAGGTGATTCCTCCTTCTACACAATTTTTTCCCCTCTTTCCTAGTTTGAGCATGCTCCATTGGCAAGATAGACAACTGAGTTAAAAAAAAAATTAAAAAAAATTCCGAAGATTGATTTAAAAATCCATGGGCCTTTAGGGAAACATTCACTCAAGTGTGATGCCATCAGTCTTGTCCCTGCTCGCAGTGCTGAGACAGTCACAGGGCTGGGACTATGGCCCTGAGCTTTGTCTTGTAAGCCTTACAATACCATTGTGTGTCAATGCTCTCACGATGCAAGTGAAGTTAATTAAAAATGACTGGGTGAGAAAAGTTACATCTTTGTGGAAAAACTGCAGCACTCAAAGTTTGGTTTTCTTTGTTCCCCACTGAAACAAAACAGACATTTAAAACTGCTCCTGGGGGAAGCCCTTGAATTAGCCTAATCTGGGTCTTGAAAACCCTCAATAAGTTTGAGCAAGGCCTTTAATCTGGGATTTCTTTACTCTAAAGAGGGTTCTGATAACTCAGATGGTTTTGGTAGCAGGTGGTGGTCTTTCTTCTTTTTGAAGAATGTTAATTTCTGGCTTTTGCCTTTGTGAATTTACTCCTTTATACAGGAGGGATTTTTTTCTTTTTTATTAAGAGATATTTGACCTCTCCCAAGTCATTCCTTGGGACAGTTTAAATTAATAAAGAATGAAGTGCATGCCAGACTTGCTCAACAGTTCCTTTGTTCTGAAAATGACTATAAAATGTCTAATAATTGACCAAACCTATATGAAGCACTGTGTTACAGTGTCAGGGTAATGGATGTAGTGCGTACATGAACTCGGGAGATGTTTTTTCCATCTACCTTCTCCTTTGATCACAGGTGTGTTCTGTCATTCCACTTCAGTAACCAAACAGATTAACTCCTAAAATGAAAAATGGCTTGAAATTTGATAAAAAAGACCTAGTGTCCAGGCAAAAATGAAGGAAGAAGGGAGAGAAATAGTTATAAATAGGCTGTCTTCATATTGTGACGCTGGCGGCATAGTTTTCTACAAAGGAGATAATCTTTGCTCATTATTCAGCTGGCCAATGAGGTGCACACTTTTTGCCAGGAGCAAGAAAAGCCACTATAAAGAATGTGTCAAGTTATAGTTTGCCAAATTAAATATCAGCAAAAAGAAAAATATCTGCTATCTAGATATCTGCATTATGGTGACTGCTGGGTCATCTCTGTAGTCAAATAATCTAGATTCATGAATACCAAGTGCGGCAGATGGGTTGGCTAACTGACCTTGAGAAGATGTATTGCCCTGAAATACCTGTTAAGGAGTTGTAGCTGATTGCAGGATTGTGTTTTGTCACATGCATAGCAATATATATGACAGTACTCTTATCAAATGCACAGGGGCAGTGGGCATAGAGAATACTGACTGAGGAATTCATGACTTAGTTCTGATATTCTCTGCTGCATGGTGTGTGGTTGCTTATTTTTTGGTTGGTTGGTTTTTTGGGGGGGTTGTTTGTTTGTTGGTTGTTTTTTTGATGTTGTTTTTTTTTGGTTTTTTTGTTTTTTTTTGTTTTGTTTTTTCACTGGAGTCAAAACACCTATGGTTAGCCAGAATCTTTTGGGTTTCAGAAATCCTCTGGAACAACTTACACACACTGCTGTGGCTCTTTTAATTGTGACTGTACGCAGTTACTCGTACTAAAATAAGTAAGCATTGCTGGAAATTGAAAGGAAACTTCTTGAAGCCCAGGGGTTGCTTGAAGAGCTAAAATGGTTGAGATTGTTGTCAAATTAAGTTTGAAAACATTTCTAGATGTCATTGGTAATGCTTTTCAAAGTAGATTTTTTTAGGTAGAGTGACTTTGAAATAATGGATAAATTAAAGAAGGTCCAATATATGAAATGGTGACAAAACGTTTTCCTATTTGTCTGTGCCATGTGGGACAGCATTGGGGCCTAAATTATAGTGTGCACTGTAAATCTCAAGGCAAACACTGGGATCAGTGTGATTTACTTAGCTGCAAACTGTCGAACTGTCCCACCTTTATACACAGTACAGGCTTTGCATATTCAGAGAAACCAGCTAGCAGCAATTCACTGTTTGCAGAAAGCAATGGTAAATCAGCTTTTCAGCAAGACTAGTATATAAATCAACGAACAGTATATTCCTTTGAGACTCTCAAACCTGCACAGGAAAGCCACTCTAAAACCAGATTAACGGGGATCCTGATTTACGGTTGAAACAAACAGCCAAAGTCTATTTTCAGAGATCTGAAATACTAGATCTATGCAACTTATCTAGGTGACAATCTTACAGCTTTCCACTGGTGCTGTTTATTCATTTTTTGGTAGCTATAGAGGAGCTTGAAGTATGTGTTACTATGCGTATGCATAGATATGTTCTACACTTGTAGGGAGTTACTGCTATTCAACCGAAATGTGCAATACTGTACCTGCTACTGCAGAGCCTCTGCATGGCTACTCTTTTCCTTCCTTTTGTCTTTTGCTGTGCTGTGTACCTCTGTTATCTACTGTGTTCCATGCCTGAACACTGAACCTGGAACTCTTACAAAGGAGCAGGTGACCCAGGTCTTCAACTGGTCTAAGGAAACAGCACCACTGCCGCCAGCAAACTTCGTTTTCCCTCATTGATGTGGCCCACAGTACAAGGTGTATCATTATTGCTGTGTGAACTGACTGTCATGACTGACTGCTTCATCACCCTGTACTTCTTGCTAAGCCGTTAATGGAGACCTGCACCAGCAGAAAACAGTATAAACAGTGTGGAGGCAAGTTAAGCAAAACAAAACGAACTTTGTGAACGTACCACGTGAATTAAAATACACTGTACGTGATTGGTTGTCTGAAAAGTTGCGCAGGTGGTTGTAGAGTTTCAGCTGAGGTAAAAAGACTTTAAAAACAATAATAGTGATTAGAATGAGGTTTTATAGAGTGAGAGGGGGGAATAAAAAGGAAAGCTATCCTGCCCTTAGCTGGACAGCAGCAGTGAGCTGTCTCATTTTCTAGGGACTGAATCACAGAAAACGTAACTTTGTGTTAGTAACATTATTCACTAGATATTCCTAATTCCTATGTTAAATATTCTTGTTCACAGTTTCTTCAGCACTTAGCTTCTCTCTATAAAACTACTAAATTAGAGCTTGAGAGGCAGGGGATGAGCACGGGCTGTGTGAGTAGCTACCACCCAGGAGGTGAGTGGGCTCTGGTCTTTGCCCTCCGGTGGAAGTTGTGTGAGGTGGAAGTCCACTGCAACAGCCAGGTCCTGGGCATCTACTCTGCAGATGATGTATACAGCAGTGGCCTTACTGGTAATGTTTTTCAAGACGGGAGTACCAACGGGTGATGCTTATCATGTCCTGCAGAACAGGAACTGATTATGCAAACCAAAACATCTCAGTTAAAAAAAAAAATAAACCTAAAAGTCAAACCCAACTATTCATAGTACACAAATTTATCAATAACTAATACAAACACTGAAGCTTAAGGTCAATTTAGTGGTTTGTCCTTCATGCCAATAATTCAGCTGTTTGAATTGTACATAAAACGAACCAACAACTTCAGGAATTATTAGAAGCGATGTATCTCTAAAACTGAAGGTACCTTTTGCAAAGATTGCAAAGATCACATTAGCCGCAAATTTCAGTGCAAGCAGACTTTTTCATATTAAATGTGAGAAAATCAATAACTTTTAAATGAAAATACTTTTTTCCTTCCACAGCAGACAAATCAAAAGACTGCAAAACTTCTGAGAGCAGAAGACAAATGACTCATTTTTTTTTTTCTACATAAGTGTAACCCAACTTGGATACAGTTTGTATTTTATTCCAGTGCATTTTTGATGCTATTTAGAAAAAAAATCTTGTTTATGTTTGACCTGAAGCTGGTGTGGGGCTCTGCTTTATTAGCTAGAAATTCTCATTTGGGACTTTGCCACCTTACTATCTACTTAAATAGACCTGGGATGCACGTTGAGTTCCCCTGTTTAGACCCATAGCCTCCATCTCCCAGGAACTGCTTTTTGAGGTAGACTGCACACCTGGCACATCTATTCCTTTCTTGATCTTCAGAAACCTGAATTTGTCTCATCTTCTTTTTGTTCTACCGCCATTTCCCATTTCCTCAGGTTTTTGTTTTTATTTTTATTTTTTAATTTGTTTTTATTTATTTTTAGCTGCCAAGGTTTTGCTTTTCCTCAGGAAGGGAAGAGGAAGCTTTCTGAGCCTGCTTTTTAATAGGTATAATCACTATTTTTTCTAAGAAGAGTGCAAGCTGGTAAATCCAATTTACTAAGGCACATCACCACAAGACATACAGTACAGGCTGACCTCTTCCATCAGGGCCAAACCCCAGCTCTATAGGTTGTCAGCAGGGAGAAAGAGCTGCTGCATCTGGGTGAAGCACCTGTAATCAGTGGGCTGAGTCTTTTACTGGTATTTTCAACTTAAATGTTATCTAACTTAGACCTGCCTAAATCTAGGTGAGGTGTTGTCCGTGAGGTGGTTTGAGTGTAAGGTCCTTTGCTGCCCCATCTCGGTTTTGAGGGGATGATTTCTGTGCTGCTCATGTGATGCTGGGTACAGAGTTTAATCCTTTGTCTTATAAAGAGTCTCCATGAGTTCAGCTGGACTGTGCATTAAACTGAGGGCTGTGTGGTTGGAGTAGAGACCCTGAAGGATTTGACTCTTCTCCTTCCTTTCCTACTATTCTGTTATTTCGTTGCCATGTTAGAAATTGTCCCTCATTCCTGGCTGGAGGCAGGTGGGAGGAAAGCTAGGAGGAAAGCCTGGAGCTAGGCAGAGGTAAAATAATTAGATATCCCTTCTTCAGAGTGGCAGAGTCTTCAGAGAGTATAAATAGGTTGTGAAAATTAAGAGCATGTTTTGAAGATCTGTCCCCCCAAATTCTGCCTGGTTATCACCTGCACAATTCATTAGAAGCACCCTTCCTTGTCTTTGGATTAATTTTTACAGTTGCTTTCCTGTCTAGCTTTTCTTTCTCTGCCATATTCTCTGTGACTATTGCCACCTTGACAATCCCCTCTTCTATTTGGATCTTGCAGAGGGGTGGCTTGTCTTTGTTGTGAAGCCAAAATGTAAATGTCTTGCTGCCATTATGATTTCTTGGCTTAGAGTGCTGGACCAAGGTAGGAGAGGGCGGAGTGTATATGCCATATTTATTCTGAACTATCTAGCAATTGTTTAAAATATAGATCACTGATATAAACCAGCCATACATGTAGAAATGTGAGTATAGAGGGTATTAATTAAGTTCCTGAGTTTTGTTTTTGACGATATACAAGTGCATCTACTACGTGCCTAACATCTAAATTTACACTTTTCTGTGGCCTTGTTCTAACATTTAAAAACCTACAGCTTGCATACAAAATTCTAATAATATGTATGTTGGAGGGTGAACGGCTGCAATACAGTTACTATATCCTTGTAATAGGTGAATAGACACCAGCACTGTACCCATGTGTCAGAGTCACTGTTTGCTTAGATGCGTTGTGGAAGAAATAGGTGTGCTTAGGAAAACTTGTGCTTTTTCAAACTGTTGAGTTGATGGTTGTCTAACAGCATTAGGAAGCTCATTGAATAGCTTGCGATAGCCTTCGAAAATCCGGGCCAACCCTGGATGCTGGCAAGTGTGTCTAGGTTATTTACAGTGCTCAGTTTTTAACTTCATCTGATAGAAAAAGGAAGGAAGCAGTCTGAATAAATGTGACACTCCTTTATTACTGTAACTTGGAAATTCATTTATGGCTCACTGTAAAATCTTTCGTAGTCCCTGCTACTGAATGCCAAAATCTTCAGAGGGCAGCCTAATAAGGTCATATTCTTTTTAAGGAGCTTTAATTACTTGACATCCAGTTAAACTCCTAGCAGGGTTTCCAAGAAGCTTGGGTACCAAATTCCCAGTGGAGTACGCTGGGGGAGGAGAGATCTGGGCTAGTTTAAGAAGAATTTTTTCTTTGTTTATTTGATTCTGTGGTGTCAGTAAGCAGAGAGCTTGGTAGCCTTATGGTGCTGGGCTTGGTGTAAATGCGAGAGGAAGGAGCCTTCCTGTGCCATCGCAGTAGTCAGGAGAGGCAGGGAACGGGACAAAGGCACAAAAAAGGCAGCAGGTTGCCCAGGTAGTTGCTGATGCTCTAGCAGAGCTCGGTTCACTTCTCCACTACCATGACATTGACCAATGGTGGGTCTAGAGGCTTTGCAGACCCTCTGCAACCTCAGCCCAGCTCATGGGGACTGTGAAGAAATGAAGCCTTCTGGAATTGTTTGTTGTAGTTATATAAGGGGAAAATGGGCTGTAAATTGCTTTTTCCTCTTCAGTGCCTAGCAGTTCACCCAGGCTGATTAAAAAAAGACAGGCTGCTCTGTTTCCTTGGTCTGCACCACGCAGACAGACACCGTGGTGATTTGTGCTTCTCTTCCTGCCCTCTGTGACCATCACCCAGCACGAGATGCCTGTCGTAGGAGCTAGGACTCACAGTCAGCCTCAACCACCCTCTCCAAGCACTGAGGAGCCGTGTTCGGTGCATCGTCCTGGGCACGGCATGCCCACGCCATGGAAATGACTACAGCTGTTGTTGCTTGGCTTCCAATTTCAAAGCCTCCATCCCTCCTGGGAAGGGCAGTCGTTCTCTTGCTTTGGGTGGCTAAGAAACTCTCTGCCATTCCCTGGGAGCTCTGGAGGTCAGGCTTTCATCCGGATGCCTTGATGGATCAGGCTGCCTCCCCCAGCTTTCTCATCTATCCTTCTTTTCCTGGTGATTGTAGAAGGCCATAAAAATGCTTTGATAATTAAGCAGGGAAAATTTCCACAACCCATAAAACATAAAAGGTAATACTAAGGCCAATTTAGCTTTCAAATGCCTTTCAAATAACCTGTATTTAACACATGGTAAAGGTGCTTGGTCGATGCTCTTGAACAAACAAACCTCTGAGCCTAGTTTTTAGTGTTGTGTGTCCAGACTGGCTATAGCTGTTCTGAGAGCATTCCTTGGTTCAGGTTTCCATTGTAAACTGCAATGTAGGAACCGGTGGAGCTAAAATAAAGAGCTGATCGGAAACTTTGCCCAAGCCACGGACTGGACATAAATTGTTCTTTTGAAATTTGAAATAATTTTTGCTTGTTTATATAGTTCTCAGCCAGGACTGTGAGAAAACCAGCAAAGGCTGGCACTTTCAGGATATTTAGATAGAAATTTACAAGTCTGGAAAAATTTGGAGAATATCTTGAACTGTGTTTGGAGATAACAGATGGCTTTTGGTAGAAACGATGCCAGATTAGTTTGCTTAGGAATTACAAGAAAACATTCAGAAAAGAAGACAGTTGTACCTGCTGGGCTCTTCAAAATTTTGAGTGCAGGACAAATTCACAGAAACTGAGCATGGGCTCCTTCAAATTTAAACCGCCATGTTTCGCATATCTCTGTCATGGAAACCGCCATCCTGATATACTGTTTTATGGCTAGTCTACAACTGAATTGCAAATTGCTCTTATTTTTTTTGACCCATCACATTTCATGGGTCAGGTAACATGCTTGACCCTTCTAACTTGGGTTTGGCCCTTGCTTGGCATGTGGTCATGTGCCTGTACAGCAAGGAGCTACCACTAGCAGCTGTGGTCCGTGGGTCAATGTACAAAGAGGCCCCGCAGAAGCCAGTGAAGCACTCAAGAGGTAGAAGTAGCCCAAGGCCTTTGGCCACCTCCTTCCCTATGCTGAGCAGCAGAAAAAAACCCAGCATAGCTAAAATTTCCTTTTTTGCAGCTCCAGTCTTTGTAGTCAGGAGGAAATTTGCTTTGCAGCGGGAATATCACTGCTAGGTTGGGTTGTTGTGGGCAGGAGGGATCAGCCGATGATCTTAATCTTTATTTTTTAAGAGGCAGGTACCATATTTCTGTGAGCTAGCAACCACCAGCCTTGGGTTGGGGAACATGAGGCTGTGGTAAGAAGATGAGAGCAGTGGAGGAACAGAGGTCTGAGGTAGGGGAGCCAGATAGGAGGATTAAGGAGAAAGAGGATATGGGGCCCTGAATTCTGGAAATTGAAATGGGGGAAAGACCTTGGTGTAGACAAATTGCAAGTCTGTAGCAGTTGATGACCAATATAGTTGCAAGTCCCTGTATTTTTGTTATTCTGACAAAGTAAAATCAGGAAACACTGGAAATTTTGCAGCTGTCCAAATCAAATTAGAATTTTTCTTTCATGATAATCTTAATGGGATATCTGTCACAGTTGCCCTTGTGATAACTTGTTCCAGTGCTGTCTAGTTAGATGTTTGCAAGGTCAAAATAAGGTGCAAGTGTTAATCTCTTAATGTTTGTGTTGTTTGAGATCTGGTATTGTTGGAGTCTTTTTACAGTACTTCCAATGCTAACTTGCTTCAGACTTCCTCGTTGCAGAGCTGGCAGCAGGCGTTTCCAGTGGAGGCCAATGTTGTTGGCAAGGTAGAGTTTCACTCCCTCTGCTTTAGGCTGTCTAATCTGCCTACAGTAATAATTCATACTATAACAGCCTGGCTTGATAATTCAAAGGCAAAATGCCATTGCCTCTGCCTTTAAAGTTTGTTTTGTTAATTTAGGAAAGGTTATAGCACTGACAGGATCAGCCCTTGCAAGCTTACTGAATGTTGCGTAAATTCCAGAAAGAGTGTGCTTAATGGAAAGCCTAATTAACTCAGCTTTCAGTTAGACGATAATGACTGGACAAGATTGATATGTGAGTTGGACATTCGTTTCCTGAAGCATTTCTAAAATTCTTGTTCTGCGTAACCAACTCAAGCTATTTCCCTGAAATCAACCAAAACAGTCTCTGACAAGTGTTAATTATTATATCTGCACCCATTTCTTAATTTTTTTAAGAGGCAGGTGCCATATATCTATGAACTAGCGTCTGCCAACCAAATCTCTAGCTGTGCTTCAGTAAACCATCAGGCATTTTTAGCAGTGAGTTTCAAGTGAGATGAAGCTGTGAAAGATTTCACACAAGGGAAAGTTTGTGTGTGTGTGTCAGACTGATCAACCTTTTTTATTTTTTAAATGAAATATTAACAAAAATAATGATTGTGCCTCTGGAGCACGCTGAGTAACTGTAATACAATGGAAACCTAATGCCTCAACCAACCAGTAAAGCCAGCCAGCCAAGTTGGGTGATACTTCTTACATGTATGCTCATGCACAGCCATTCAGCCAGGAAGACTTTTGTTTTAAGATTATTAAGTGTCTTTGGGGGAAAAACGCATTGCAGATGTTGGGTTTTTAATTAAAAAGAAAAAAAAAAAAGGAGGAGCTTTTTGCTGCAGTATGTTGAAGGACTGGAGGTTAAGACCTTTTACATCCTCTAATATAAGTTATTGCTTCATCTTAAAATGAACTTCATATGCTTCCAATGATCCTAGGTCATTTCCTCTAGAGAGAAATCAGCATGGTGTCTAATATTGTAAGTGCAAGTAATTAAATGTAGGGCCAGGCACAACACAGTGAAAATTCAGTCCTAGTTAATTTTAAAGAGCAAGATGGTAAAGAATTTAATTGAACATAATATATTTCAAAAGGTTTGGAAATGAGTGTTGAGTAAAAAGGAAATTGCGGTAAAATTGCATAAATTTTCTTTAAAGTTTTGTTAACAGTGCCCTATAGGTATGGTAGCTTAAATGTACCTGTGCACCTATATGATTTACTTCGAGGTTTCACCCTCACACAGGAAATAACTGAAGTTATGTTGTCACTGTCTGACATATGTCTTTTTCTCCTTGTACTGAAGACACTGCCAGGGTTTACTTGGATTTGTATGATAGTAAACCAAGACTATCTTCTCTTATGTAGCTGGAAAATGTTGAGGTATTGTAGTGCTAAGTCCAATGGAAATGTTGGTCCCAGACTCAGCTCTGTTGAGCTATCATTTATGTAAGCACCTTGATGGATATTTACAGACTATCAGGCTAGGGAGGGTAATCTGTGATTCCTCCTGTCCTTGGTGGAAAATGAGGTTGCCCAAGAAGTTGATTCGAAATGTCTGAAACAAGCCCATGTTGTTAATGTTGCCTCCTGGAGAAGGATCTCTCTGTTAGGCATAGAGGCTTAATTTTAATTTCCCCCCACCTCAGCCCCCACTCCTGATCTCTGTCTTCTAGCAGTGTAGGGAGCAGAGGCGGAGCTTACCAACAAATCAGCTGTAATTTAGGAAAGGCAGTTATAGTTGCCAATACATAGGTTTTCTAACGTTATGTATTTTCATGAAGTGTCACGAATATGCTTCTAATGTTCACTGGTTAGACACATTATATATCTGCTTCACTGATACACAGACAAAAAAAATATATATATGGCTCAGGTATCACTTTACGCTTTTCCGCTGAGTGTTCTCATCTGCTGAAAAAGTAAACAGAGAGGGTCATTCAACAGGATTTCAGTATCACTCAGCTTTGATTAAAATCTTTGCTTACATTATTTTTTAAACAGTTTTTTATCTATGGAAAATCTTATGGAACTTTACAAATGATATACAACAGTACCATATTACAAGGTACATTAAAAAATCACCGTCTTTCTAATTACCATGGAATTGGGCATCTTTCCCTAATTCATTAATAGAACCATAAAAGTGAAGATATTCTTTAGAATAAAATTTAAATTAGAGATATGATCTGAAAAAAGTCTGGGGGAGGATGTTGTTAATTAAGCTTTCTTGCAGTGCTTACAAATGTATTCTTTTAAAAAGGGCTCATTAATGTTTGTGCTGTAACAAACTTTTAATTTCATAAGGTCTTGAGTTAGAGATTTACCAGAGTGAAAATGTAGAGTAGCTGACAATTGGAGCATAAGGAATTGGCTGCTGCTGCAGCTCCAGTCTCAGCTCGGCTCTGCTCCATGGTTTGAGAGAGATTCCACATTCATGGCATGCTTGAGATGTAGTAAGGTTATAAGCTGTGCTCTGAGCAAGAGAAACATTAAGAAATCCTTCTTCTGCCTGAGAATAAAACATGTTTGATTTGTCAGGGAAACTGAAGTCAAGATGCATGTGATAATGGAGATAAATTGACAGAATGGTATGCCAATGAGGATAAACAGTTACAGGTTTGAAGCTGGGCTGATGTTGCTCCAAGAGCACTCTAAAGCTGAGATTAGTGCATCACAGAAGCATATTACTGCACCAGTGTAGAAAGAAAACATATCATTTTCAGTTCAAATAAATCCTCTGGGTGAAGGAATAATTTTAGGCATTTTTCAAGTGATGTTATCTCCCGAGCTCTCCCATATCTTCTGGGAAAATGGACTGAAGTGTTGAGATATGTAGCCTGGGAGCTACATACCTCAGACCACAGATTTGAAAAGTTGACAGCTGTACTGTCTATCCTCTTGGAGCTGCTCTGTGGGCTGAATTCACAGGTTCTTCTTTGGTCCATATTTGAACAAAGCTCCTTTTAAATACAGCATGTGTTGGACTAGGAAGAGTAGCAAGAACTCTGGCGCTTGGTCCAGTGACATGCAAGTGGTTTGAAAATGTTATGTTTTTTATAGGGTGCTAAGGGATTTCAAGAAGGGGCAAGAAAAAGTCACTAAAAGTTTAGATGGGATCCATGGAGAACAAAAAGATTCAAGCTTCAGAGAGATTCAGAGACTAATTTTAAAACCTAAGGATATTTGGGGGCATTTTAGGTCACCAGAGGAATAATTTTTTTTTTTTTTTTTTTTTTTTTAACTTTGCAACATCCCAGTTTTGGTGGTGGACAGCTAGGAATAATACAACTGGAGATAATGGCAATACAGTAACACTCATAACAAAGCCACAAATGCTGATGAATTTCCTTTTATGAAGTGTTCTTTGAGATTCACCTCAGCAAGACAGATTTCTGTGTGGGTTTTTTGGTTTTCTTTTAAAAGGATAGAAATCATTATAAATGCTACAAACAAGTTAGGCAGCCTGAAACAGCTGGAAAGCCTCTCGCAAACAGTTCTGCTCAGCCTGCAATTACAGGAGAAAATGCCCAACTCATCAACTTAATTAAAATACCAGCAGATCTTTAATTTCTTTCATGTCTCTTGTTTTGTTGGCTGAATTGATGAGACCTTAGACTGAAGGTGCACATCCAACCTGAGTCCTTATTTTGCTTCAGTGAAAATCTAGACCCTCATCAGCATCACAAAGGTCACTCGTCCTCCTTCGTGATCCACACTGGAAGGAAACTTGACCATAGTCTAGGAACCAAAATGATTTTGATAATGCTGTGTTGAGGAAATGATTGTTGTTGTGTTGTCTCTTTTTGCATGCTTCCATGCACAGCACAACCTTTCCATATTGAGGTTTTACCCTGTCTTTCAAGTATCTTCTTCATTGATGCTAGCGGAGATCTTAGAACACTGGGAAACTATGATTAGTATCCTTCACCGGTTGTGTTTACCTGGTGTATGTGGATGACTAGTGATGCTGTGGATGCACTGTGGATGACTAGTGATGCTGAGGCATCCTTTTTCTCAAAAGAGAAGTTACATTCAACAGTGTAGTCAAAACAGCAAATGATCAATCCAACTTGTATAGGTAGAACCTCCAAGTTTGTAAGAACTAGTGGTAGTTTATACCCCAGAAAGCTGAGTGTTTATCTGAAATGTCCTCTCTAACATGCATTTTGAATTTACTCTTCCTGGTTGTTTAGAAGTACGATTTATTGTATTTGTTGTTTTTTTTTATCGTAGTGTCGTGCAGCATCTACTGTAAAATAGGCATAACTACTTTTTTTTGTTAGTTCTAGCTATATTCCTCTCAACTCCATTGAAAGGATTCACAGTTGTGTTTGATGGAAATTTGTAAAAGCACATAGCTGGTTATCTGTGCCACACATTTTTTTTTTCTGTATGACTCTATCCTTTTTGTTTCAGTTCCAGTAATTTCAGCCATCCTGATCTTTCTGTGAACAAAGATCACAAAACTGGGTGCTTGTTAATGGAGATCACACAAATAGCAAAATGGATTTTAAACCTTTCCTAATGTTTTGGGTCAAACTGGATGTGAGTTTAGATTCAGACCTGTAAGTACTGAGAGATGGAGTGTACACACGGGTATGGGATAACCAGGGTTCTCACCAGCACTGTGCTGAAAGTATTCCAAGTGACTGCAGGCTTTGTATACATCCTGTTTCATCCCTAAAGAGTGAGTTTTGAATCCTAAAGTCTGGGCTGAAAAAATAATGGAAAGCTTATGAGCAGCTCAGTATGTGAAACAGAAATTCTTCTTCACTGATTTTTCTCTGCTAGGCGGTAGGGAAGAGGAAGAAGGAACTAAAGCCTGCAAAATGATCATGCAAGACTTCAGAAGACAATTGGAGATCTGGTTTCAACAAAATCATTTAAAAAAAAAATAATCACTCTGGGTTCAGGGAATCTCTTCCCATGTTTTGTTGGGAAGCTGGAAACTTAATGTAGCCTTCAACTGATCCTGGTAACATTCCCCTGAAGAAGCCTGGATAATGCTACACAGTTGCTTCAAATTTCAGGTATTAATTTCACTTCCGAAAGAGGTGAATAATGCTGAATTGCCTGCCTCACTCTGCAAAATCTCCTTCATTTAAAAACAAACCTGAAGGTAGCCTGATGAATGTTTCTGTAAAGCTCCTCTTAGTTTTCTTTTTACAGAAGTCAGCAAAACTAATGATAGAAACCGTCTGCATTTAACCATAAGGTGATATAATAATTCAGTCTGGTCTCAACTCCAGCCTCCAGCCTGAAGACAGACCAGCTCTGAAATCAGCCCAGGCTGCTCAGGAATATGCTCTTGGAAACATCCAAAGATGGAGATTGCATGTTATACTGGGTGTTTTGGGAGAACCAGCGGTATTTTCACCTGTTGAGTAGGCTTATTGCCTTTGAGTGCACTTAAGAGAATGCTGAGTGTAATGCATAAACAACTGGAAGTGGTCCAGATTCTCAGTTTCTGAGGTGGAGGGAGGATGGAGGGAACCAACTGTAGCTTTTTAGGTCTTGAAGACTCTGTAATTGCAGTCTTGGGACTATCCACCAGCCCGGGCTGTTCTCTTGAGGACAAGGCCTTGAGCCTGGGCCTCCTTTACATCAGTGGAGTGATACACAGTGCCACTACTATTTTGGGACTACTCTTCTTTATTTTCCTCTATCCAGGCCTCTGTGTGCAATACACAATACATAAAACTGCTCTGGAAATTAAGCATGGAAATGTTATCTTCAAATGCTCTGATAGGTGTTGGGCAAGAAGGGTATCGATGAGTTCAGACACATCTGAGTCACTTTCCTGTCTTTGTAATCTAACTTGAATATATGATGTTTAAGTGATAAACACCACAACGAGTAATCTGCTGCTGCCACCCAGGAGGGATGTTGCAGGTCTGGAGTAGCATGGGAGGAGAGGGACCAGTCCCAAGGGCTGTGTCATCTCACTATGGTACTCCTGGTTTCCCTTCAGTGTGGACTGAACAAACTATTGTACTGTTCCTGTGGTCGTTTGGAGCTCCTCACTGTATCCCCAAACACAAGAAATGTTAAAAGCGATTAGGCAGGGATGTTTAATGAACTGATTGAAGTCTTCTCTGTGGTGTGTTTGATTTCTTTAATCAAAGCTGGATTCATGTGTTAGTAATTGCTGTGAAGCCCAGATCATATGATTGCACCAACCCCAGCTTTTGATTAAAAATAAAAGTATGTCTCTTGAAAAACATGATAACATATTCCCAGGGTGACTCAACCTATCCCCACTTTATTCAGGACTAAAGATTTAACGCTTTCAGATTCAAATGCCAACATGAATGCCTTGTCTCTTTCAATAAGTCACATTTTACTATAACTATTTCTTTCAAAATAGCCTAACTGAAGTTATTTATAACTGTTCAGTCTACTTCCGTTTATGCAGCTTGGGATATACATGGTCCATAGAGCTGATCAAATGCAAAGGTGACAGGTGACATCTTAGGTTAATATTTAAACAGCACAATGAATAATCTGAAAAGTAAGATAAATTTCTTAGACATTCTGCTTTTGTTGTAATTTGAATTTTTGTGGTCTCTTATTGCCAGCCTGAACGGAACCATTTGAAATTTGCCTGACGTTTTTCTGGCAGATATGCATCTGAAATTTTTCCCTTGTTTTATTTTTTCTCTTGATATTTTGTTGCTAGTTGGTACTGGATTTTTACAGAGGAGGAACCTTGCTCCATAACAAGGTAGGGTACCACTTAGTTTAAGTGAAAGCAGTGAGAAACTGCTCTTGGATTATATCTACAGCATCCCTAGTGAACATACTTCACTCTGTACAGTTTTGAGAATGATCCAGAATACAATAAACTCCAGCAGCTGCTGCTGCTTTATACAAAATGCTCTACAGGGTAGCCCACCTGGTGTGTTCAGCCATGTACTGAACTGCCAAACCTGCTGTTAGTAACATTCTGGCTCTCTAGATGTCCTCCAGCACATGGTCCCCCCACAGTTCCAGAAAAAGCCTTCTGATCAAGCATTTCATTTTGCTCCCGCATTTGTTGCCTGAATGGAATATATTTGTCCCCAGGTATAGCCTTTGCAGACCACTCAAAAGAGCAGTGTCCACGTAGTTACTGAAAAGACTTAAAAGAAATTTAGTCGTACACTCAATAAATGCATCAGACAACATCATAGTTTCTGCTCAATAACAGACACAGCTGTGGCTTTCATTCAGCAGTTTCTGGCAGACACTGGAGTATACCATAATTTGTTATTCAGTAGAGCAGAATTTGGCATATGAATTAAGGTGGGCAATTTTATAGCATTATCCAGAATGGATTTCCTAGTACATGACATACTTCCTTAGGAATGTTTCCAAAAAAGTGGCTGGAAATTTTCCTTTAGTAAAATTTATCTGTACTAGGGTCTGTTCATTTTCAGGGAATTTTATCTTCACAAGCAACTTCAAAACCCTACAAAAGTCCAGTTGTTTGCATATATATGACTCTAGAACAGTCCAAATTATACTGTCAGATTAATTTGCATTTAAATTGTGCCTTTCCAATGGCTCTGAACACATTACAAATTCAAATTATGTTTTGCATTAGGACTGTAGAAACCTCTATTGCAACCTTTTGGTGTTGGCAAAATTAGAGATGCCATGACCTGCGAGCCCTTATGTGCAAGCCAAGTTGCCTTGCAACTCAAGCAGTAGAAGTTCTTTTCCTTCTAAATCAAAAGTTATTGTTGCTGATTAAAATGAATTGGTTTTTCAGTATGTTGCTCTATGGCCATTTTTTTTTTTTTAATTGACATCAATTGTGGTGCCAGCAAATATAAATCTACTGTAACTGACTGTGAGCCTTTCCTGTCTTTGTAATTTAACTTGAAGAGATGATGTTTAAGTGATAATTTATGTCTAGTATTTTCCACTATTTACTTTATCACTAAACCAGTGTCAAGGCACTACCCGTAGTAATAGGGCGATATTTTTTGTTGCATTTGTTTGTTTTTTTGCATATAGTGCGTGCAATGCATTACTACTGTGGTATCTCTTGGGAAACTCCATTTGCCAAGCTATAGAAAACAGATACAGAAAAAGTTATCTGGTAGTTAATGGGGCAGCTGAGGTGAAAAACAACAACAAAAACCAAAGAAAAAACAAAACAAAACACACAACCTCCCAACCAAACAAACAAAAAACCAAGCAAAAACCTCAAAGCAGCTTATTGTCTCTTTTCCAGGCTAAAGACACCTGGCTTCCTTCATTTTTTTCTTCATGGAGAAGTCTTTCTATACTTCTTTCTATCTTATTGCTTTTTTTTGGTACCTCTTCTGCTCTAATGCATCTCCTTTCAGCAACCAGCTCTGTCCATGCCATTCAAACGGCAGACCCATCACAAGTCTATACCACTATAAACACAATGATAGCGATGGTTTATACAACTAATTTCTCTATTATTTTCCTGTAAGTTGGGTAGCTTTTAATATGTTAATATTCTCAAAAGTCCACTACTGTTACATATTGCCAGTTTCTTTCCTAGATCTTTCTTGAATGATAATTGATGTAGGGCCTGCCATTCTGCTTGTATAGTTAAGGTTATTCTTACTGACATATGTTACTTGACATTTAATGGTGTGGACTACTAGGTGACATCTTATTGCCCAGTCCTGTGGAAATCTTTCTGCAACTCTGTGCAGTACATTTTAATTTATATGATGCCGAGAAATTTTTTATTAGGAACAAGATTCACTCACTATTCAGACTCTGCCACAGGTTGGTTATGGATAAGTTGAGAAGCAGAGAACCAAGAGCAGATCCTTCTCCTTTGAGAGTGGCTGTTCATTTCAGCTTTTCTTTCTTTAAAACAAAAGAAAAAAGTCGCTAATTATAAATTAACTCCTGAGAGAATCTTTCTTCTTTTTCTGTGACAACTTTGTTTCGTTATGTGTCTCTCAATCTGTTAAAGGCTTTTTGGGAATCCAAGTATAATATATCAAATGAATCACCCTATTCATATGTTTATTGGTGTCTTCAGAGAACTGCAATGTGCCTAGGAGGTATGACAGCCCTCTATAAAAACTATTTGTTTCTTCTCTGTTATGAGATATTTATGGGTATATCTACTATTAAAGTTCCAACCGATCTGCCTGACATAGAAACCTAACTAATGGTCTGCAGTATCCTCTATTTCCTTGCTCCTGAGACCTGTTTAATAAGTTTTGTCGTCTGTGCAGCCTTCCATTTTTCTGGGCTGGGAGCCCTTCAAAGCCACTGAAGTGATAAATCACATACTTAGGATTTTGTATATTGGTTCCTCTAGGACTGCTGCGTGAATGGCATCTGGTCTTAGAGCTTTGCTACTGTTTTATTGACCTACTCTAATTCCCCGCCACTGGCACTTCAGTTGGAGATTTCAAATTTGCTTCACACAAAACCTCTCTGAGCCTTTTCCTTATAAACACCAACTTAAGATAATTCACTTAGCTTTTCTGATGCAGCCTTGAACTCCTTTTACATCTCTGTCATGTATTAGTCACATGAACTCCGACAAACCTCGTGCTGCTTCTGTGTTTGCAAAACTTTTGTGATTAATTAGGATGACTGTAGCAAGCTGTTCTTCAAAACTTTTTCTGATTTATTATGTTTTTGCATTTAACGTATAAACTTTAGTACCCTTTTTATATTCTTCACTTGTACATGACCTCTACTTCTGAATAATGCTTTTCTAACTGTAAGAGGTTCCTTTAGTCTGACATTTAACAATGTTAGGTTTATCGGGGTTTTTTTCGGTCCTGTTTGAGACTTTTAAAGAGGTGATACACATTTACTCTGAAACTCTAGTGAAATATTTTTAGATAGTCTCCTAGCTGACTTCAGGTGGTTTACTCTTTTAACAACTTACCTTGTTTTCCTTTTACTAACCTCTCCCACTTTCATGTAGTTTCTTAAGTGATATTGCAGTATTTTTTCCTTATTTCCCTTATTTCTACAAGGGTATTGAATTTGATTATGTTATGATCATTAGCAATCGTGGAGGCCCTTTGCAAATAAGTCCTATGGATTGCTTGGAACTAGTTCAAGAAATGCTTCTCTTTTTGTCTCTCTCGTCTCTGACTGGTTGCTCCATGAGGCAGTCACTTATACCTTGTGAAAAATAAACAAGTCAATTAGCTTTTTGCCCCACAACCCACTGCATCACTTTTCTGGTTTGCATGGAAATAACTGAGGTCTCCTATCATTGTTGTTGTGTGTTTGACCTCATGGATTTTGTAATCAGGCTTAAAATGTCCCAGGCATCTTTTAATCCAGGGAGATCCAAATTTACTGTATTTCATTCTTCCATCAGTATGACTGCATTGGTCCCATTTGGGTGATTTGTATTGTGATCCCACCGATTTTTTTTTTTCCTTCGTTCTGTCAAAGTTTGGAGGTGACATGGAAGTCATTTTAGTCCAGGTCTGGTGTTGAATTTTGTACATCAAGTTTAAATGAGTTGTTATTTACTTAGACTGTTTTTCGTGGTTTCCTTCCTGGATTTCATTGCCTTTATATCCCATACCTTCTTATGGTGTGCTTTGGCAGAAGGATGTTACAGAGGTCCTGAATTATTATGGGAATTGCATATGTTTGAGAGTGCTAGTTAACCAGATGAGGATCTGCAGCTAGCTTGAGAAGGAATGAAGAGGTACTGCTTGGAAGGAAGGAAAGAGGGAGAAGTTTAGCACCTCTCCTCCCACCTTCTCCAGTCATCCATTGAGGACAAGGTGAATTCCCAGGACTCAGAGAACAGAAGAGGTCTGCAAAAATTACAAGAGAAGAACAGTCTGGGAATGGCCTGCCTGGAAAAGACTTGCTTACTTAATGTTTTGATGTGGTTTTAATCCCATACACTAAAAGGAGAAGGGGCTCCAGGGACTGGTTTGTCTACGTGTTTAGGGAGTGAGAAAATCAGAATGCCTCAGTGGGGGATTTCAGTCATGAGAGGGCACAGCAGCCTGAGAAAACCACTAATAACAACCTATTCCTAAATGTTTTTTTTCCTCTACAATCAAATGGGGCAATTGTTTCTGACTCAATAAAACTTCTCAGATTTTTTTTTTTTTAATAGCATGTTTTATTCTTATGGAGCATTTGTTCACTGAAATTAGCATGATCCAACAGGTTATGTCAAATTCTGGTGGGCTCCTGGGTTGATTCTTGCTAGCTTGCCCTCTTGGCTTCTCAACAAGCCTCCTGGCTGATAATATGAAACTGAAGAGCTCCAAAGAGCCAGAGCTTCAGTTTCCAGAGATGAGCAGCTTCAGCATTTTATTGATGAAATTGCTCCCATATACCTGCTTTTCCCTGGTCTGCTGTAGATGATCTTGAATTTCCCGAGGTGTGTTGCTCCTTAACCTACCTCTGGCAGTGCAAGAAAATTTGAACTGCTTCAGAAAATTGACATGGGATTCCCCTTCCCTGGAGGACTTCATTATTTATCTTTTTTGTTCCATTGTCAAGCCAAAATTCCAGGAACACTTTTTAAATTTACCACTGAATTGAAATTTAGGGGTCTGGGACCCCCCATAGCCGGTTCTGCTGAGGATTCAAGGGTGAAACACACTGACTGGCGCATTTGAGGCTTGGGAGGCGTTCTATGATGTAGGGAGAAGCCTTGCATCTGAAATCAGTATAATATAGGCCTACCAACTGCGTACATGTGCCGTTGCTGTTGGTATGGATTGTTATAACAGGACACTGGTACAGCCTAAACTGGGAAAGGCTGAGAGCTCTGTGTTAGTACTGCTTGTTTCATCTGCATTGATTTACTGGAGATAAAGAACTGACCATCACAGGGGAATACATTACACATCACTAAAAAGAAAGAGAGGTTTCTTTTCTATTATTTTAAAATCTGCATGAGAAACTAATGCCATATGCCTTGAGCAGCCTCCCCCTGCCCCAGTACGTACACAAGCTGCAGAATTGGAGCACTTGCAAGGAGAACATTTTATTCCATGGTCCCACAAGGTTATCCCAAGATTACAAAGTATATTAATTGTGTTTGAAAAATGGTTGTAAACTGGACTTTTGAAGGCATGGGGGTTTTCATTAAGTTGCCAGACTAGCTTACAGTGTCATTAGAAGTCAGCGATCATATCTGTTCGTCACAGTGGATGCAGTAATAATCTTTCCTCTATTGGCTACTTCTTAGCTGAAATGTGATCTCACAAGAAGAAAAAGCTCTCTTGAGTATGGAAAATTTCAGTCTGTTTTCTGTGTGTATTTTACTTTTTTTGTTCTCTTTTGTATTCAGGTAAATGTGGCATGGGAATGCATATTGAAAAACATCTGTCCTAAAGAGGCACAATCAATTTGAATTGATGCTTCAGTCAGTGACTGCACAATAATTCATTTGAGTTAGAAATAACTCCTAAAGCTGTTATGATTGGAGAAGTTTGAGGAAGAAACTGGTGTTTGTCCTTTAGGCGGTTTACAACATTGCATTTATTTGGCATCACTAGGTAGTTGCTCTTTCTTCGGTTAAATCAGATGCTTTCTCCATCTGTTGTGAATGTAGGCATTCCATACATGAAAAAAAGAAATGAGAAGCTATGTATCTTAGTATATAAATCTATAGTGTGAAAAACACAAGCTGTCCCTGCCAACTTCCGTAGTTTTAGGAGTAGGCAGAATTCTGAGACCAAGCTTCAGCTGTGATTTGTAACTGAGCTTGACTGAACATGACTTCATTTTGTGTCTTCAAAATCTGCCACTATGACAGGAAGTGTGGATGAACCAAGAAAGCTGGTGTTTGCAAAAAGTGCATTTAATGCACACAGTGTTTTCATCCTTTGATTTTCCTTCCTACTTTTCTCTGATTGTGCAAGTCTCTAATTACCGAGGATAATATAAACTCATAAAAGGGGTTACACTGTGGGTGTGTGCTGGTTTGACTGAAAGTGAGTTAATTTTCTTAACACAGTTAGAAACTGTTCTTTTTTTGTAGCTGTCATGGTCATTGTTTGCGTTTAGTTTGAGAACAAGAAGATAACGTCCCGGGACAGATTTTTTGATTTTTTTGTTTGTTTGTTTGTTTTGTTTTTGTTTGT
>VWYH01000166.1:308725-493964 GCA_013399365.1 Pampusana beccarii | reverse complement strand
TTTTTTTACTGAGTTTTACCCCTTCTTCTCCCCACTTCTTTATTTTTTTAATGAATGTTTTCCAAACTTTTTTTTTTTCTTTAAAATGTGTTTGCTATTACATGTTAATCATGGAAAAATGTACACAAATAATTCTTAGGAGAACATGTAAAATATGAAACCCAAGATATTTTTATTCTGTTGTGAATGGAACATACACTTTCCCTCTGCGATCGTCCTCATTTCACTCATGAAATCAACTATTGGTATGAACAATTGCTATTACAAATCTGAGTTTAATTTTCTGGGTGCACTCAATTTTCCTGCTGTTTCTCTCAAAGTATGTGTATAAAATGAGATCAGGAAGCAGAGGAATGCACTGAGGAGAACAAGTTGGATTAATATTTGAATCTGTTATTGAAAACGTTAGGTTGCTTTAAGTGGTAAGTGATGGTGCGTGGGGTAAGATGGCTATTGATATCTTTTTCTGGTCACACTCCCTTCCTGTCCTTGATTCGTTTTTCTGGTTGAGAAGACAAATAATGAATTTCAGAGGGCAAATTACTTAGACCCTGCCTGGATCTAAGGGGCTCATGTAACACTAAGAAGAATGGCAGTACCAGGCCAGACCCAAGGTCCATCTTGCCCAATGCAATCTCTATTAGTGAAGACAAGCAGACATTGGGCAAATATCTTTAATATTACCTCCTCACTCCCAAATCCAATCCCAGTCTCTGTTTTCAGCTCAGAGACCTACTGATCCTGTCATGGTTTGTTTGTTCAGTAGTCTGTATGGATCTTTTTGGCACCTTCTTTCCACCAACTTCTGCAAACTTCTTGTATTTGCAACGTTCTTCAACAAGGACAGCCTTACCATGGTTGGGTAAAAAGCTGTCTCCTCCTGTCTCCTTTGAACCTGGTTTCTACTTGCTTCATCTGAGTGTGTGCCTTGCTTGTGGCTGTGGAGGCAGTGGACCACTGATCTCTTCACCCTCTCCATGTGGTTTGTGACTTTGTAGGCCTTGGCTATAGGTGCTCTAAGTTCTCCCTCTTCCAGAGGCTCAGATTCTTTGCTTGTTCATTGTATGAAAGGCCTGCCACACTTCTCATCAGCCTCCCTGCACTTCTCTGAACCTTTTCGCAGTTTTACTGCTGTTCCCTTCCTCTCCAGAAGGACTGCACGCAATTCGAAAGTTGTGAACCAAGGGTTGATACAATGGCATTTAAATTATTTTCCTTTGTTGTCTCTTCTTTTTCTGTTTATTAGTAACATTTTCACTTCGCTTTTGCAGAATGATCTATCATAACAGCAAGGTCTCGCCTCAGAATGCCAGCTGTTATTTCAGAAACTACTCCTGTCTATGCAGATCTAGGGTTGTCTTTCCCCACATGCATCACTTTACAGTTATGCACAATGAATTTCAGCTGCTGTTTTATTGCCCAGCTATTCAGTCTTGTAATTCTCCACAGTTTGCTCACATCCCTGTTATTCTACATAACTCAGTGTCATCGGCAGTCTTTACCTCACGCCTCATCCCTTTTTTTTTTGACAATGTCTGTATATATTAAACAGCTCATTTCTCTGGATCAGTGCCAGTAAAACTGAACTGTTGACCTCCCTCTGTTGTGAGAACTGATCACTTACTCAATACCCCATTTCCTATCTTTTAATTAATTTATTCATGCAAGGGCTCTCCTTATCCAGTAGTCACTTAGCTTCCTTTGTCAGCCTAGCTAAGAGACCACAGAAATCTTGGTCTGTAGCTTCCCTTCCATAAACCGAAATGTTACCTCCAGAGTACCCTTCTGTTGCCAGTGTCACTGATGCCCAGGCAGATCACCACTGCATGCTCTTTCCCCAGGCTTCCTCAGACCCTGCCCAGGTTTCCGGTGAAATCCACCACCTTCTTGTAAGACAAACTCCCCTGTGGTCCTCTTCAGGGTCATGCACCCCGTTGTTTATTTGCCTGATGATTGAATCTTCCAGTGCTACAACCTGCTTCTTCCTATCTGGTCTTTGATCTTCCCCTCACTTTAACTTCCTTTGAAGAAATCTGTCCTTGGACGTAATAATGTAGCTTCCAGGAATTTTCTGTTTGGCAAAGCTTTGTTTTGAAGTGAAGGAGGAGGGCCTCTTCTGTTGTTTCCTCTGGAGACCCTTCCCAAGAGCCAGGTGCTGCTGGGCACGCATCGAGCTCTGACAGCGTGCAAACTGAGATACTCTGCTTTGCAGGCATATGCTGATGAGAGCAATTAAGATCTGCGTACAATATTTTTATAATGCTGTAAGATAAAATGATGAACTCCAGACTTCGGTATTTCATGCTTCCACATGCTTCTTCTGAACTCAGTTTCACTGTCTAGGAGAAAAATCTTCCCATATTTTGTACAGGAGACTTTCAAAGGTTGTGGTACTCTATTTGTACTCACAGCCTGTTAATTTTCACCCAGCCTTAGCAACACTTCCAGTCTATACACACCAACGTGCATGGCCTTTGAAACACGAAGGACTGTGTTATATCTTGTTATTTCAGAAGAAACCTTCTTGCTTTCAGGTATAAAAAGAATGAGCAACTTAAGAACTGGATCTTTCCTTTCCTTCCCTTTTTGTGCTCAATTTCCAAGGAAAACCTGATGGCGTTGCTTCATTGGGGCTGGCTGAAATACATGCTGCAAACTCCAGTTGAGTCTCAGCCAAGTTATGTAGATTTATTTATTTATAGCAGTGAAGAACAAATTGACTAAACTTTTCCAGGTACTATCTTAATAATTTTCTTCTATTCTAGAGGGAATAACTTTTTTTTTTGTTTGTGTGTCTGACAGATATATTACTGAGCAAACATTTGAAGGCCTAAGAGATGCCAGCAAATAGCTGGTAGCTGTACACTATCTGCTCTGAAGTGCTGCTGATACGCAGCAGTGATTTACAGCTCAGTTTGAATCTCTGGTGTAATCCTTCTACGAAATGAAAACTAGAAGTCAAGCAAGAAAATTGGGGAAATTCTTTAATAAGATGATTAAATTATTCAGCAAGTGAGCATTAGATTTGCAGTGGAATATCTTTGAAATTACAAATCTGTGAATGCTCTCTGATGTCCTGTGGGGGAGGTGGTGAAGAAAAAGAAGGGCAGCCAGGCAGTGTGAAATGAAACACACACGCATGCTTCATTGTCAGCAAATATAGTCACAGAGTTAAGTACATGAAATGGAGTTCAACTGTTGTTGGCTTAACAGGAAGCAACTGTGCTTCTTATGAAGACTGGAATAAAATCTAAACCATACCCAGTCGCAGCTCTGAGCATTGAGGGGATGGCTTCCAAGACTTTTTTCCCCAGTGTGCTGATGAGTGGCTGCGACTGTCGATGCCCTTTGTGGCTTGGGGAACTACTATCAGTAGCTGCCTGCTCTTTCTGGTGCACACGCTAGGCTTTTGGAGTCCTAAGGTCCTGCAACTTAATTTATGGTTTTCTGTGGGATTTTGGTTTTTTGCTGCCTTTGAAAGACAGTGTGTTGCAGGGTCTGGTTGAAGATCCTAACCTACTCAGCTGTGTGGTGGGTTTTGCAGGTGGGAAGCAGGGAAGGGCTTGAGATTTTTTTCCCTTCTAAGAAAAGAGGAAAACAACAGAAAGCAAGGGGAAGAAGCTGCTGGCTGGGTGCCACCCTGAATGGCCTCGTTATTCTCCAGCTCTCTGGACCTAATTAAGCGACTCAATTTCTACGGGCAATGGCAAAGTCTAATGGCAGCAAAGAGAAGATCGCTAACACATGGGGCAGGCCTGTGATGTGGCTTTCTGGAATGAGAGATTGCAGTTGTGGGAGGAGGAAAGAAAGGATGAGAAGGAGTACAGGGAGCGAAGGGAAGAAGGTCCCTCCATGGAGACAAGAGTGGTAGACACAGGAAGGAGTTTTGTTTCCTCCCAGGAACGCTGGGAAAAAACAGGGAGAGTTTGATTTCAAAGTCCAACAATGCAGCAATGGCATTTGTTTCCAATTCAGCAAGAATGAGCGTATGGTTTGAACAATTCTTTCGAGGTTCCTGGCAAGGGGAATATAACTCATCTCAGCTGGCTGTTTTAGGAGATCAAATGACACAAAAATTTTCACTCAAAGCCTAGGGTATCCTTCTGGCAGCCAGAGACCGTGCACATCTTTGCAGATTTGCTATTTGCTCTAATGTGGACCAAAAGCTGCGTGCTGTGTAGAAAACTGCTTGCTTACAAAACAATCTTATTATTGCCAGATGTTGGCTCCCTGCCCACTTTTACATAATTCAGGCTTTTCCTTGCTCAAGATGTTACAACTTAAAGGTGCTTTAGAAGTTTTATTTTGAAAGCCTTGATAATGCTTTTTTCCGTATTCTTTTTTCCCCCTTGCTCAGAGTGGCTCTTCCACCACCACATGCTGCAATCTGGCATTTGTGGTATACAGTAATATGTACAACCAAGAAGAGCAAAACTCCTCCTTAGCTCTACCTCTGGAGTGATTCAAATAAGAATAAAAATATCCTTGAGGCCCTGCTTTCTGCATCCTGCTGACTCACATATACCAAACACAATATGCATCTTTTTTTAAAATGCTGTCATACAATGTGAATATAGCTTGCTTTTTTTTTCTTTTTAAACTTTAAGTAATGGATTATTTTACATGTCCAAAGACTGATAACAGAGGCTAAAGCCAGGCAAGTGATATACCTCTCTCAGCAAATTTCTTCGTGTGGCTACTGGTGCTTTGTGTATAGGCTTCATCCTTCATCCACAGATCAAATAACCGTCAAAGAAATGTCATAATAAGCCTATGACATATTCCTTACTGAATGTGCAGTGGGTTACTCAAAGCACCAATGAGTAAAACTTTTTACAAGATTATCCTAGCAGGTTACCAGCAGAGTTAGAAATGAGGTGCTTCTGTTCTGCTTCTGTGCTTTTTGCTTTGCTTCAGAGACGGGAGTTGCATGGCTTGTGTAATTGCAGTCCGGCCACCTAAAAAGTGTGGATCTAGGCAAGGCTGATTCTCAAGACTCCCTTTATTGCCAGCAAAGAGAGAAGGACAACTTCAAGTGTCAGCTCATCCCATCTGAAGGGAGGCAGGCCAAATCAGAGGCCTTCTCTGGAGGTCTCTGTGTGGTACTGTGAGAGGAACCAAGGCAGCTCCTTTACAGGTGGACTTCTCATCAGCCCATGCCAATGCACATGCTTGACATGGGTGTTTGTGCCTAGCTAATAACTTTAGTTGTTCATTTACCTGGAGAACAGGCCATGGTCCATCATTTCTTTTATTATGCAGTACACATGTTGTTCTTCCCATTCTATGGCCAAGAAATTCAACAGTGCTTAGAAAACTGCTGTGACTTAAAATGAAATCATGGGAAAGTCAATACTGTACATCCGACATTCTCCTCTAGTTCTACACCAACATCAGAATAATACAAGTTTGAAAAGGGTAACTGTAAGCCTGTTATTTCGTTCTGGTTTTGGAGAAGCAATATTGCAAATTACAGGATAATCCTACCGGTGTGTTCATGTCAGCTGTGATGAAATATTCACACACAACCCCTGCCTGCCCCACCTCGTCACTACCTTTCATATTTAGGGTTTTGAATGAACCATTCTCACTGGGAATCAGTTCCAGTGTATTTTACCATGCAAGTTCATAATTTTCCAGTGCCATCTAAAATGCTTTGAAACAACAACAAATCCCAAACCCCCAAAATAAAACAATAACCCACCCCCTCTTTCATGCTTAGAATAGACACCATTGCAACATTGTAAGTAATAGAATAAACAAATGATGGCAATAGTTGTAGGAAAAAATAAGCGATAATAAGAAGTTATTGTCATTTGGGGACAGAGAGCCAGTTTATATTTTACCGATTTACTGTATTTTTTTTAGATTGGATTTTACTCAATGGATAGGATCTATTTCACAAAACATCATCCTGAAGACATCATAGTGATTGGAGCAATATGAGTGATATAAGTGTCTCGGACAAATAGTATAAAACTTTCTCCCTGTTGGGGTGCAAGTAGCTGAAACACATANAACATTTCTTATACTTCAGAGTCTGAATTCTTGGCTGATATTAATTATGCTCTGTGCTGGGACATGTATGATCGGATGTTGCCCTTTGTTTGCCAGCTGGGGTAAAGACTCGCTGTGTTATGCTTCCTGGAGGACCTAGTTGGTAATAAGATCTGGTTGGAATTAGTCATTTTTATGTTCTTAAACACATCAGTATTTGGAAATCCATTTTGGTTTGATTTAAAATGAAAACACATTGCTTTATGATTTCACACAAAACAAATTGCTTCAGAAAATTTGGATGTATAAATAAGTGATCATTTGTTTTGAAACACAGGCACTTCAAAACAGATTAAACATAAAGTATTTTGAGAGTTTATTTCAATATTTTTTCCATAATACAAGGAAGATTTGTCTGAGATATCATGAAATAGTTTATGAATAATATAAAAACCCCTCCCAAAACAAAATTCCCTTAAAATCAGAAATTTTTCTGAANTAGCTGAACCATATACAAAATTTCCCTTTTTTTTTTTTTTTTTTTGAGACCATTGTGAGCTCAGACAATCTGTTTACCTAAAATGGGACTTTCGTTCTATGCTGTCCTATTGCTGTGCCCCATTATCAGGGTCTCTGGAGGCCACAGTTTTCAGCTAGCAGTAAGGACTACACGCTTAATTCACTTCTGAGCATTTCTACTTCCCATATGTGAAAGCATAAGTTTTATCTCTATTGCAGTCTCGTCTGTAACATAAGAGTTTAAAACATTTCTTATACTTCAGAGTCTGAATTCTTGGCTGATATTAATTATGCTCTGTGCTGGGACATGTATGATCGGATGTTGCCCTTTGTTTGCCAGCTGGGGTAAAGACTCGCTGTGTTATGCTTCCTGGAGGACCTAGTTGGTAATAAGATCTGGTTGGAATTAGTCATTTTTATGTTCTTAAACACATCAGTATTTGGAAATCCATTTTGGTTTGATTTAAAATGAAAACACATTGCTTTATGATTTCACACAAAACAAATTGCTTCAGAAAATTTGGATGTATAAATAAGTGATCATTTGTTTTGAAACACAGGCACTTCAAAACAGATTAAACATAAAGTATTTTGAGAGTTTATTTCAATATTTTTTCCATAATACAAGGAAGATTTGTCTGAGATATCATGAAATAGTTTATGAATAATATAAAAACCCCTCCCAAAACAAAATTCCCTTAAAATCAGAAATTTTTCTGAAATAGAGAAGCCATGCTGTTCCTCCTTTAAAAGCATTCTCAATCGAATAAATGCATTTTTCAAAGTGCCTCACTTCAAAAGCAAACATTTTGAAAACATTTGGGTGAATGCAGTTGGCAGAGCTTGTTTTCTGGTGCAGATACCACTTAGAAATACAAGAAACAAACACAGCCTTGTTGACCAACTGCTCTCTGCTACTGGAGATCTATCGAATGAAACTTTTTTGTTTTTCTTTCCGTAAACTTTGTTGTTTTTCAACAGAGAAACAAAGACATGTTACAGCAGACACTCATTTGGCTGTTGCACTGAAAACATATGAACAGCAGAGTGAAGTCTGTCAGTCTTTCCACCCCCCCCGGGTGGCTCTCTGTTCTCCAAATCTAGCAGTGTATATACAGTTTGAGAGTGAGTGTGCGTGTGCCTGCATGCATACGGTGGGAACTGCAGCCCCATCATGTTATCTAGAATGTGCATTTCCCACTAGCGCTAATGGAAAAATTGTAGCCATGCTGACAAATCCATGTGTACATATGTAATTGGGAAAAGGGATACAGAATACCATTTAAGGTGTGCCGGGGACTATCTAGCTTTGAGCTTTAAACCTGTCACTTCTAGTCCATTATATTAAAATTCAGTCCATGCATTGTTACAGGAGGACGTATATGCAGTGTTCTCATATAAATGATGGAGAAACTGTGGAGAAAAAACAGCACTTATTAAAATATTTTTTTTTTTAATCCACTTTCACACTTTCAGGACTGTTTAATAGTTCATGACATTGCTTTCTGGAAGTATAGAGTAGCAAATAGAAGGGGGAGGGAAGGGAACGAGTAGTTCTGGGTTGGTTTTTTTTTTGAGCATCCATAAGCATCTAATGTGCTTGAGTAGATCCTTTGGTTTTACTGCATCCCCAGTGCATACATGGATTACTACGTGGGTGTAGTAATCACTAGCAATTTCTAGTGTATTAATAAGATTACGCTAATACTGCTGGGATTATTTGATGAAACAATCTTTAGAACTGCAAAGCGTCATCATGCAGAAAAACAGTTAAAATTGCATAAGCTTTTTTATCGTTAGGGTAAAACAATACACTGAAACACAAGTTCCTGGTCAAAGTACCATTTTAAACAGCATTTCTGAAAAAGCCTTTAGCTTTGGAATTTTCCAAAATGATCAGTGCTTTCCTGTCCCTGGAGCCAAAGGTGAATCTCTCATGAGTCAGGCGAATGCTGAGTGATTTTTCAACATCCCATTCCAAATACTTGCTTGATCTCTTCCCAAACCACAGAAGAGCTGAAAAAAAAATTCACAGAATTTGTTGAGGAGTAAGGTTTAACCAAGCTTTTGCACTCTAAAATCTACTAATTAGTGTGGTTTTGGTTCCTGAAGATGACAACAGAAGATGTGAATGATGTCACTGTGAGCTGTTTTTAGTGTATGTTGGTGTCTCTGATACAGGGCAAAAGCATTGCAAGCTCTGTCGACAGCACCTTTTTACAATAAAGAAGTGGAATTTTTCCTTTGGTGCCCCTGAACAGCAAACTGCCTGTGTGGCATGCAAATAAGGTGATGGATTTGAAAGCAAAGCGCTGGGCATGGCTGGGCCAGTTCCTTCTGAATTGGGAACCTGTGTGACTAGGTGTTGTATCATTGGATAACAAAGACATTCTCAGAGCACTCTTCGTATACACCTGTTTCTTTACTATTTGTAGGTTAACAAAGGAGAAAAAGCCCCTCAGTTGACAGGCAAAATGAACATTGAGAAATCGTAATAGCACTGAATCTCCCATGCCTTATCTTTTCCTACTGTCTTTGTTTGGCATTGTCCTCTTAGAAGTACTGTTTTCTCCTAAAATAGACAGATTTGCTGTGAATCTTAGAAGAAATGATGCAGGGTATAAAGAGGTATTACAGCTTCAGAGGTTGCAAATGAGAAACTGGTAATGGGATCGGTCTGCCTAAAAGCAAGTGTTTATCATTTGGACATCTACAGCAGAAACTAGTCATCCATGCTTCTTTAGAGTCACTTCTGGAAATAGGCACTTTCTAGGGCACAGCCTATATTTTTTTTACATGTCCCTCTGAGGGTGAGATGACTCATAAGTCAACAGCCTACACAGGGCCTGACAAATACCAGGCTTTCCAATGCTGACTCCAACACATACTCCAAACACACAGATGGAAGTCATGCATGCTGCCTCCCGCATGGCAATGGGCAAGCTCTCCCTTGAAGAGCTGCTGGCAGGGAAGAACTGGGGACACGCATCTTCTTGGTTTGTTCACCAGCTATTTGCTGTTGGATGTCCTCCTCACTCTTCCATACTCTGATATCTCAGGGATTTCCAGACCATCCAGAAAACAGGCAGAATGGACAGAAAATGTATCAGTTGATGAAGACAGTTTAATGGGAGTGGAAGGAAGGGTTACCTGAGGCTGAGCAACCTTGCACACCAAAGTATGCCTTGGCTGCTGATGCTGTTCAGAGCTGACCCACTTCAGTGCAACTCTAGGGCAGCCTGGAAGGGGTGTTCACCCCATTCACAATCTGGCATAACTTGGCCTCCTGAAGGATTTGCCTCCCCCAGTTGAAAGCATAAATATATAAGCAGAAGCTATCAGCGCTTGTGTGGGGGGTCCCAGAGTAATAAGGAATCATGCTGGTCCAGATGGTGTAATGCTGAATCTGATAACTGCAGTGGGAATACATTCAGTTTCTTTGGACAAGATTGGACTATTTTCCTCATTAAAAATAATCACACAGTGGTTCATTCCTTTTGTTTTGAAACTGAGCAGTAAATTTTGTCTGAATAGTTGTGTGTGTGTGAGAGAGATGTTATCCTTGTTCAGTACCTAAGAGAAGTCTGACTTGAGGCAGATATATAGACAACCCCCTGGATTACTGTCTTCACTACCAGAACCAGGCTCTGGTGTCTGTAATTGATGTAGCAAACTGACTGAAGCTGAGACAGAAGAGAGGAACAAAAAAATCACAACTCCAGACTCTTTGAGTAACACCCTGGCTAGGGATTTGTGCACTCCATCTCTCAGTTGGATTTGGCTTTTGAAGAGGGATTGCACTGAACAGCTAGCATTGCCTGCTGCTGAGGAGCAAATTATTTAATCAGGGAGGCTGCTGGTGAACTGTGACTGAAATGATGCAAAGTTGTTCTCAAATTTAAGGGCTGGAGGAATTTCCTTATTCATGTGGCAAGGCATTCTCCCCAAGAAAAGTTGTAAGTAAAACCTTACATCAAGACAAATAATTTCAGTTTGATCTTTCCTTCACTTTCCCAGGAGACATTAAGTTTCCGGTGACTTTCTGAGATGGCGTGCCCTGATCTCATCTGGACAAGGAGTCAGGACTCTGCAAGGCTACACACTTGGATCTGAGAGTGGGAAGTACTCTTGGACCCCACAGTCTAGACATAGCTTCAGGGAAGATTTCCTTTACTCTTGTTTTGGGCTTTGTTTGTTTGTTCATCCATCCTGTCCCATGTTCCCCTTCCCCATTCCCCCCACTTTTCCTTTGTTTTTTCCCTTGTGAACTCCGAATTGAGTTTCTGAAACTTACTTACACAAGCACTTCTGCTTGGTGTAAGCAACCAGTGGGGGGAATGTGATGTGCTGATTCCACAACGATCTTTGAAGGTGAAAATGCCTAGAAACCACTCTGATATCACACTAATTGTATGGAAGTGTAATTTTGCCAGTGTCACTGGAGCTGTGACAACAGGCTTCCTCTTGCCAATGAAAACTTAACAAGAAGGTAGCATTAGATCGAGACGTTTTTGGCTAGGGTGAAATGGAGAAAACTAACAGAAGGCAACAGCTGGCCCAGTAGATTGCTGAGTTTCTAATGTCTGAGATGGGTGCAGGAAGACTGAAGTTAGAAAACAAGTTGGTTGGTTTTTTTGTTGTTGTTGTTTGGGTCTTTTTTGTTTGCTTTTTTTTTTTTTTGGTAATTTCTTGCAAGGGAGTTAATTGTGCTTAGGATAAAGACGTGCAGAAATATTATAGGAAACACAGTTGGGGCTGGCCAGCTCTTAGATGCAGGTCAAACCATGAGATCTGGAGCTGTTTCTCTTGTAGCTATGTCTGGGAGAGGCTTGCTTGTGTTCAGGTATCCTTTTTATCTAAAAACAACACCTTCTCATTCATCTTACTGCACCAGTATTAAACTAGAAGCTCCTATGATTTGGTGATTCCCCAGTTACTAAAACACTGGCAGTTTTTTTTTCTTCCCAGCGCATATTTAGTGTGGGTAGATAAAGCCAAGGCAAGCAACAGAACTGAGGATGATTCTTCATTTACATTTTATTTCCTTACTACAATCTGAAGAACAATATAAATCATGCTGCTTTTGTGTGATAATGAGAAAACAGTGCAAGGACCTGGCAACTGAAGTTTTGAAACAGCTATTTAAAAGCAAAACAAGAGCAACCCCACAACCCAGTGTTTGCTGGATACCGTCCCACAGCCCTCCAATCAACCTTATATGTTGTGAGCTATGCATCATACATGGTAAAAATATCTAGATGTGCTTTCCTCACTTGTGTTCCCAGACAGCTGGAGGCTGGATTATGGCATGCCATTAAATACAATAATAACTCCCAGCAGTGCCAACATAGAGCCGTGTGTTCGAAAGAAGAAAAATTAGAGTGCTTAAATGTTTTAAAACATTTATCTTTTAGAGGGAGAAAAAAGTGATCCCTGTTAAGTAGCACTGACTGTCATGTTCTCCAACCAGAATAAACAGCCAAGATCCTCTGGCACAGGAGGCTGAAAGTAAATTAATCTTTGGTGTAATAAAATTAACAAGTTAAAAGCTTATTCTGCTATTATTTCTAATAGATTAGTGGCATCACAAAGTATAGATGGCAAAGTGTGATTAAACAAACAAAACCCTCAGTTGATACAAACACATGGATAGAACTAATGGCAGAGTTCCTAGATCTAGGGTAGAGTTTCTTCTTCAAAACCTAATCTTCCACCTTTTATTTATTATTTTTTCACCGAAACATGTTTACGCTGTGTAAGCAAGGGCAAATTTATCTGTTATGTACGCAATTGCTGAGGAGAATCACCTAGTGTTATTGTGGAACACTTTCCTAAACATCTCACAGCTATGTCAAAGCATATTTAGTAGTCTAAACAACCATGTGCTTTAAAAAAACACATTGGAAAACTGCCATCTTCCCCATGGATTTTTGTTCTATCAGAAAGACAGTCAGATTCAATTATAACCACTTTGACTTTTACCAGTTCCAGGAAAACTAAAATTATTATAAATGCTGTTTTCTTTGAAGGAAAAAAAGTTGAATTGAGCATAACTATTTTTTACTTAGACTTCAAATCTTAGATAAAAGCAAAAACTTTCAGAACTGTAGGGTGTCTTGACAACAGAAGGCATTTCTTATAATTAAGATTGCTATTTACAAGGCAACTTCTCACATTTTTTTTTTTTTCCCTAGCAACCCTCCCCAAGTTAATCCAGTTTGAAAACATAAGCAGTTATTCTTTTTCTTTCTTGAAACCTCTCCACCCCCAAATTAATCAGTGTCACCTGCTTCCATCGGAATAAGTAAAGCATTAGTCAACACTGGGGAAATAACGATTAAATCCTCATTTTATCATAAACTTTTGGGCTTGGATAACAGGCATCTTCCATTGGCTACTGCAGAGAGGGGCCAAAAGGGGGGAAGGTATTGAAGGACTGCATTGCTCAAGGGTCTGCTTCTCCAGTCCCTCGACCCGTGCCCAGCTGCAGGGTTGAAGGAATCACAGACCCAGTCAAAACAGTGAAACAAAGAGTGGTCTTCACAGCTGTAACCATCATGGAGCAGTTTGTGGTTCTTCAGAGATGCAGACTGGGGTAGTGCAGCAGCACGTGGTCAGGTGGGACGTAAGGCTCTCCTCCATATGTCCTGCCTTAGTTTCTCTCCTAGGAAACTTGAGTATGGGTGGCAGCTACATTATCCTGGCCAATTCCCAGCCGGGATAGCTGAGGGACTAGTATGCAGGATGCACCCCAAAAGAGAAATCCTGGTTTGGGCAAAAGACCTAGCAAAAGTACCAAAGTATACTTGCCGCTTGCAGCCTGGCTTTGTAGGGAGCAGCAACGTGGACTTGGGGTAATTGCTGGGGGAAGGTCCATGATCTCCATGTCAAAGACTCATTGCTAAGGTTACCTTGCTCACTTCTGGAATTCATAGTTATGCCGTTGCTCTGCAGGCTCCTTCAGAATGCCCTATTCATACGGAACGTGCCTGCCTCTTTATTGAGAGGCACTTGGTTTTTTTAGCCTGTGAAGGTAATTACCTCTCTGTTTTCTCAGCCTTTAGATCTACCAGTCAGTCTTTCATTTGGAATTGCATGTGAAAAGTGTGCTTTGGCCTAGAAAACCTTCTCCTCTTGTGTGTCCAGCTTGATCGTATCTTCAGCAGTCGGTACAAGAATCTGGGTAGAGTATCATGATGTGAAAATGATAGCATTTATGAGTGGGTATTGGAAGTTTTGTGTTTGTTACTTACGAGTTAATAACACTATTCTTATAAATGATGTATGGATGAGCGGTTGCTTGTTTGAAACATGGTCCAAAAGCCGGACCTGCAAATGAGATAAAGTTACAAATAGTTCAATTTCTGTGGCTAAAGCAGCGTGCTTTTCAGTGAACTCAGTTGCAAAGTACCTCTACACAGAGTATATTTCCACATTTTGTGAAAGATTAAAACTCCCTGGTGGTCCAGTTTCTCTCTGCACAAAACAGACACGCTTGTGTGTTTTGTGTGGTTCACATGTAATGCCCAGACTTACTTCAAAATAAATTGAAACCTACATTTTCCTTTGTTTTTTGCATACAACTAGTATTCTCGTGTCGGTTACCCAAGTCGATATTTTTCAGCTTCATTTTCTGAGTAACAATTTTATGTCATGCAATGTAGTATTTGTTCTGCAGAAGGCTGAGACAAAAGTCTTAGTGAAGTAAAGAAATAGGGGAGAAATAACCTCAGCAAAAACGAATTCCCTCACTGTTTCATTCTTTCAGCTCTCATTTATCATTTTTAGAAGTAGTTTCATCGGCAGATTTCTAGAAACCTGCTTTCTTAAAAGCTGTATTGTTCTGTTCAGACCCTTGTAATGCTTTTCGCAAATGCTTTAGCATGAGTGAACCAACAAACATACAAATATCTTTTCTTTCTCTCTTTCACATAGCTTCTAGAAGCAGTTTTCAGACCAATGTTGTTTGTTTGTTTGTTTGTTTGTTTAATATACAAGATATGAACCTGAATCACTTGAGACAACTCTAAGAAGCTCATAGGAAAAAATTGCAATATGCATATGTGGCATAAACTTTGATCACTGTCGCTCAATATACCCAGGTAAAATCAGTAAGATGACTGTGGTTAGTGATAAACTGATGGTTGCCCTCTTGAATATTGGTATACTGGTATTTTCATTAGTAGATGTCTGTATTTAAATAGCATTATCAGTAGTTTGGGTATGAATAACAAAGATTTACTATTATGGGCGTGATTTAGAGACTTGCAGCGATGGTTTAGACAATTCACCCAAGTATTGCATAGGACTTTTACTGCTGTTTCAAGGATCAGGTTTAAATCTAGATATTGTTTATAACAGGGCAAGATTTTTCTTGATGAAAGAAAATGTGATTTTCAAGCTGAGACTGAATAAGTTTGCTAACTACTACATACTTTCACCTGGTGACACAGGCCCAGTTCCAGTACTCTTGGTCTAGACAATAGTCCTAGTGCGTCTGCCTGTAAGGGTTAAACCTTTCACAGACAAAAGTGTCATTTGAACAAAGTGATTTTTTTTGCTTGTAGAAATTCAGTCACTTATGTGTGCAATTGTTCTAGCTATGTATGCAGAGAGAAAAAATCGTATGTGAGAAAAGGCCACAGTGAAAAAATATGTCTGTTTTCATGTGCACATGCATGCGTGTGTGTGTGGCACTCTACCTGCAGGTTTTGAGTCTGTTGCCCAATTTCAAAACACTTACAAAAAAGGTAAAATTGATCGACTTTCAGTTCTGTAAGTATTGCTGTCTGGCTAAGGAGATCCTGTTGAGATCCTCGCTGAGGAAAAGAGGTATCAGCATAACTTTATTTCCTCTTTTAAGGCAAACCAGTTCAGGAGAATATCTCCTCAGGAGAGAGACTGAAAGAGCAACTCAGAGGAAAAACTTTGACCTTAGCTTGCACTTTTAAAAATGTCGGAAAAGCCACTTGGAGATCCCAAACCAGAGGGAAATACAGCTTTTTTGTTTTTCTTGTTCTGAAGCTTGTGATATCGCTCATTACTGTGTTACTCAGCCTGTTGGGCTATTTAGATATAAAAAAATCCTGGGAGGATGGGATACACAGAGGAGCAGTTACCCTTCAGCCAATGTGTGGGAGCCCTGGTCAGGGCAGGGATGCTGGTGGTTCTTTCCTCCCGTGATCGCAGTATTGTGAGAAGTCAATTACACAAATAGAAAGAGAGATGCAATTCCCCGTATCATATGATTCGTTCCAAATATATATGTGATTTTTGCTGCTTGTGCTGTAATGGTGTAAAATCACTGATTTTTAACAGAGTAAAAGTCCTCTTGCCGTAAGAATTTCTCATCAGAACAGAACCCTTAAACATTAAGGACCATATCTCCACCTGAGACCTGCTTTTCTTTACAGTTAAGTTCTCCAGTTCTTTCTGTCTTTCTTGCCTGCCAGTATAGCCCACCAAGTAGGGAAACTGGACTTTCCAGTGGTGTCTGAACTGCAACACCCGTTTCCACATTCACTTTTCTTTTAGGGACACCTATAAGCACCCTTTCATTTGTCATGAGAAAAATAAAGCAGGTGTGTCTCAGTCACAGAGCTCCCTCTAAGTCACCATTGGAAAGGACTGTGGCCATGATTAATTTAAAATACAGACATTACCCCATTACCCCATCCCTCCAAACCTTTCAGTCGATCAGTGGTGCCATCCAGTGATTTGAGAGCACTGCACCCGGCTGAGGCTGAGGCTGCTGTTTATGAGACTTGTACCTATGAAAGTCACAGAAATTATAGCGTGTAGACAGCTGTCCAGGCCCCAGAGAGAGCAAAACCTATGTCTTTCAGCATGGAATGTTGATGCTGACCTCTGAGTCTAGGCCATGTACTTTTTGTTAACTCTGATGAGAAGCGGCTGTGTGGCCACGGCTGCAGAGGACAAGCCCTTTCTGCTTCATGAAGTCCCCAGAGCCAGTATGCCACACCACCAGCCCCTCCAAGGTGCTTCCAGCTCCGTTCATCACTGCAGGGGCACTCGCTGATTTAGTCATAGGGACTAATGGAAAGTAACACACCAGGCTTTTGCTGTTCCCTTGCTGTCATTTCTGAGCTGCGGCTGAGGACGGTCGAGGTGAGGTCATAGCAACAGCCTCCTCTGATGGGAAGTTTTTGGAGAGACAACACGGAGAATAAGCAAATATCAGTCTAAACTGTGCCAGACACTAGCTGGTGACTGAAGGAGCTGAAAGACCCTAAAGGCTTTTTGAACCACATTCTGAGGAAAATAATGTCTGTGCTATGAAAATAAAGAGAATATTCCAGCTCTTGCACATTTCTGGCAGATTTTCATTCAGATGCAGAAGAAAAACAATTCTGCCTACCCTGAACTTCCTGAAGAAACCTCTGCTTCTTAGCACCTCCTGTGAACTCACATCGCAAGGAGCCAAAGTGAACTCAGCATAAAAGGATTAAAAAATCCCCCCTGCCATGATTAAGTGAGACACAACATCCAAGGGGGAAAATATGCCTTTTGGCCATTTCCTCTAGACTGCAAATGCCTTGCATCTCCTCTTTAGCCCTCTGAGTGTGCCTTTAGTATTAACACCTATTAAAGATTATCGACATTGGCATAATTTTTAGTAAGGTATCAGATCGGAGCAGTGCTGGAAAATCTGCCTTGAAGACCCGTGTTTGGGTCAACATAACTCTGGGTGCTTCCAAGTGCACCCTCTGGGGATGGAAGACAAAGTGTCTTTGTTTTATTCTTTATAGAGGAAGCCCTTGGAAGATCGAATCCATCATTTTAGGACTAGCTCTTTCTTGTCAACTCCCCTTACCAATTTCTTTCTCAAGTCACGTGATTTAAGCCTGAGCTTCTGTAGTTCGAATGCTAGAAATTTTATTCTACAGTCTTTATTGACAAAATGACAGGTGATTTTTTTAATGTATATGACTGAATTAATATTCAGACTTCGAGAAGTCTATTTTGAAAGACCAGGGAAATAGCATATCCAAAATGATATATTTGTTGTTTAATTGAGGTCTAACTTGTTGCTACAACAACCAGAAGAAACTTGTGTTGCCAAGGTCCTGCTAATATTGTTACTACATGCTTTTGACAACATGAAAGGACTGGGCATAACTTTCATTAATTGAATTATCTTTTTCTTTATTGATATTTAGGATATTTTGGTAGTTGGGCCATTCCCTTCCTGTGCACACCAGAATACAGAAGTAATAAAACAGGTTGAACCGAAAGCGCTGCAAATATAAGAATGAAGGTTAAAAATGCAGGCTAGGAAGAAAAGGATAGGACTCATAATGTTCTAATAAGAAGTTTCAGCTGCCTTTTTATGTGTGGTGTTTTTTGTTTGTGGTTTTTATTGTTGTTGGTTTATGCCTTTTTTTTTTTTTCATGGGGGTGTGGTTTAAAATATTTGGGAAATAAGATTCCTCTATGCAATTTTATTCATGAGCAGCATCTCATTTTGTGTCTGACTTTCAAACTGTGCTGGGCAGATTTTCTTAAACTTACAGGTTGCATAGTAGGTTCCTGATAGGAGGTGTGTAATTCCCTCAGATGAGTTTGTAAGTGAGAATGCTCACATCAGTAACTGAGGTTACTCCTTAAAATACACTTTTCCAGAAAAATATTGCTGACTCCAAACTTGTCCATTGGAATATTTCCCAGAAAGTTAACAACATATGTCCAGAAACATAAGTGAAATACAGTGTGTGTGTTTGGTTGTTTTCAGAAAAGACTTACAATAGCTGCGCTCTACTACTTGAGATGGTCTAGTGTTTCACCTGATGGTGTTGCTTTTGGGAAGACAATAAAGCCAGGGCTCTTCATAAAGCAGATGTTTCCCGTGTAGATTAACCTAATTCTTACCCATGGGCACAGGCTTAAGTTCTGGTACTTCTCAGCTTTCTTTAGCTAAAACTTACAGTAAACGATCCAGAAACTCCATTCCCTGTGGCGTGACTGCCCTGAACTGAGGACCATTCTGGAGCCAGTGTTGTTGAGACTGTGAAGTCCTCTCCCAAACAATCCCAACAGCCCTCCATAACTATTTTAGGATAGACACTGGCATAAATAGTGTAATCTATTTTGATATAAGAAATGAAAAACTGCCCTTTTCAACAAAAGTTACAAACTCTGTGAATTACAGGAAGCTTCTTGATGTAGGTTAGGGTGACAGTTTTGGGCAGAGATCTCAACAATGGAAGTTCTGTCTGTAAGAAAGAAAAAGAATGAACAAATAAAGAATCGTATCTCTAAAGTATTGTCATTTGTGCAATTGGATGGGCTGTACTGAAGGGGTTGTAGAGAATTATTAGGTTTAGCTTCTTGCTTTTACTATTTTCCATGAATATAGTAAGATAAAAAGATAATGGGAAACCCTGACACCTGTACGTTCCCAAAATGTTTGCAGTTAGTCTTGTGTCTCCCATGCCTTGATTCTGTAAAATCCTATTTCTAAATTTGTTTAACCCTTAATACCTTAAAATAAGAAGTGCTAGTCAATTCAAGTATCTGACAAATAGCACAGATTCCTATTCGCATTAAAAGTCACCCAGCTGGAATCGAAATGCCCCACTGATTGCCAAATCAACACCATCACAGCTCAAAGAGATAAAATTGTAACTGAATACTCTCACAGGCACAATGAAACTGTCCTCAAATGCTCCTTGCTCACAGCAAGTTGGGTAAGAGTTACTTCAGTCCTAGTAGGCAATGTTAAATTTTCTGCTTCCAAGGTTATTTTTTCACTCCTTGCTTCCTTCCCTTGGAGTTTTGTCTGATGCATTTCTCTGTTTGGGTACATCATATAAAATCACACAATTACCTAAAAAGGAATTACTTTTTTGCTACCTAGAGATTGGACTCGACATTAGGGCAACCAGTCATCAAACACTAAGCCATGGCACTTTGATTTATGGTTCCCATAGGCTGTAATCAACCTGTTGCACATGGTAGCACTGGAATGCTGCCCCTTTTTAGAAGTAATAAGTTCACCCATGGAAAGTCATTATGTCTATGGCAGCTGGGAGGCAGAAACTGGAAGGTCAGAGATCATTGAAAAGACATCTCCAGAAAAGGTCTTCACTTCTTCTTTCCCTTGAAAATGTTTTTGAAAGCTCATAAAATTGTGTGGCTTTTGCCAAATGACCTGTGAAATAACCATCCCCATCTGTGGCAGTAAGAAAAAATTACGCAGCACTGCTGGCACTCACATTGATCTGGTGAAATCTTTTCAAAGGCTTGATGATTTCACATCAAAAAGGTGAACCTGTGCATCATGAAAGAGCACGGCACACGTTTTGGAGGAACAAAGGATCACTGCTATCAACAGCAGCAACGGTAGAAAATAGGGCATATAGAATAGATTTATGGTAATGTATCTGAAATTGCAAATGATCTGCTTCAGAGATTACTCTGGCAGACAGCAGAAAGTCCCATGCACCCTATAGAAACTGTCTTGCTGGAAGAAACTCTGCATAGAAACTCTGATCCAGCTTATCCTGTGGAAAAGACCAAATTATAGTTTAAATTGTGGCTCAATAGATTCTGGTGTGTATTTAGGCTCGTTTGTGTCCCTTTCATGTCAGAAGCTCAAGATGTGAATGAAAGGTTTATACAAATAGCCAGGCTGAATTGTGGAGACTGTTTACTTACTAAACTGTATTGTACTTCTTTTTTGTTTGTTCTTTGTGTCAGAACTGTGAGTATGAGACTGTATCCCTTGAGAGGAGAGCTGATATTTTTTATGCTCTTTCCTCCCTTTATCTTTTTCTGTGTTTTTCCATTGTCTTTTTGATCTCTCCTCTTTGCAGCCTTCCCAATCAGCGGTAATGTGTTAGAGGATCCATGGTTGTTTTGTTCAACAAAGCTAATGCCATCGTCTGACACTGATCAGGTACATCAGTGAGGAAGGTGAATGTTTGACATCTTGCCATCCATGTTAGCACCTTGAAGACACAAGCAGAAAAACGGAGGGATTTCAGCTGATCTGCTGGTCTTAGTTTATTTTTTGTTTGCCTCAGTAGAGTTACCTTCATGAACATCTTTTATTCTTTTAAACTCTTCTAAAACACGGACTGTTACATTCTGCAGTGCTCTAAATGTGTCTAGTGTGTCACACATAAGCACAGCACACAGTTCTACCTATTAACTTTATTAATAGAAGAGAGCGGAAATAAAACCTTGCTTACAACACCAACACAGATGGCCACCCTCAGAGAAATTCATTGTCAGGCTGTTACCAAGTACCTCACAACTGTTTCCTCCTGCATTGCATGCCTAGGACTTGCTGGCAGCAATCGGAAGATGTACTTTTGATGTCCAGGTTTAAAACTGGAAATTAGTAGCTAATGTTTTCCTATATGTGTAATTTTTCAGGGAGCTGCCTTTCTTCTGATGTCTTTTTTTGCCATTGCATTTACCAGTTGGCAGAAAATCTACTTGCTCGCTGTTTGAGAGGTGAAAATGAATGCATAATAAGATCAGTGAACTCAAATAAAGCTTAGAATGATGGGCTCCTCACGTGGCAAGACAGGAGAGAGAAAGGCAGAGATGCACAAACACCCGCCACTTTACATGTTGCCTGCCGGTGACTTAGAGAGTTTAGAGGTTAATAGGCTAGGAAGGATGACTAGGTCCAGTTTTGCCTTCCAGATCATGGGATGGTAAGTTTTCAGAGGTATAGCTCAGAAACAGAGCACCTTTTTCGTAATCTGGATCTCAGGAAAAGGAGAGCTGTGAAGCAGACAGTACCTTCCATTCGGATCGCCTGGGAGCACTTGATAAGGGGTGTAGGCCCATGCGTCTCCCTGTTTCCCAAAGGCAGAGAGGGAACAGCAGGTCTCCTCTCTGACCTACTGCCTCCAAAAAACCACAACTTTAGGAACTTTCTCCCCTGATATCCTTGCTCTAGAGAGCAAATCTCGGACACCGGCCCCAGGAGCACTGTACTCTGCGTGATGGTCTCGCTGCCTCATAGCAGATTCTTTGGGAATGAAATAAAGCAGTGTAGCAGGTGTCCTTCTGTTGAAGTATCTATGGTAAGCCCAGAACTATTTTGAAGCAAACATACAGAAGGCCTTAGCGACTGCTACAGTGTAGTCACACAGAGGCTGTAATGCTTTCTCCATATTTTGAGTTTGATGACATCGAGTTTTGGATACACACCAATAATTTCTGGTACTCCCAGGCTGTCTACCCAAGTAAGTTTAGATGTCAGCTCAGCTGGATTCACTTGCCTCTGAAGTGGAAATCCTGTGTAGCCCTCACTAGTTGTTGGAGTAAAGTGTTTTTTTGTAAAATCTGGATAAAATGTTTTAAATCTATTTTTCCTTTGAGTGAGCCCTACATTCATTTAAAGACATATTATCTTGTTGGAAAGATATTGATAGATGCTCTCTCATCGTACTCGTCTCTTGTTCTTCTCCCACCTCTTAAATTGGTATAATTTCTAGGTGGCTAGTCCTGGGAAGTGCTTAAATACAGGAATACTCTGACCTAGGCACCTGAGAGTAAATAATGACCACACAATTCTCACATCCAAAGAATAAATCTAAATTAGGTTGTTTGACACATAAAAGAGTCCAGAGCTCACAGTTTCGGGTATCAACGCTTCAGCCACCAACCTTCCCTCTGTTGGCCATGGTGGGGCTCTTTGGGAATCACCAAATGCAGCCAGGACCGAGCCTCTCTATTTGACAGAGAAATCTCCATTAGCAGCTTTGGGAATATCTGCATGTACGCTGCCAGTGTAGCATCCTTGTTGCTGTCGCTGGCATCTTGGCCAGGCTGGGCAGGGCAGGATAGAGCCTGTAGTGGTTGTGGTGGCTTAGGAAATCACAAGCTTTCTGAAGAACTGATTTCAGACCTGGAGTCTGGCCCTTCCCTTGGGAGCTTTGGGCTGTGCTCCAATTCCCATCGTAGCACCTTGCCCTGTGCTGTGTGGGTGTGAAAAGCATCGGAGATTTTAGCCCTGCTTAGAATGGGTTTTGAACGTGCTTCATTGATATAAATGTCAATAGTGAAGTAGGTGCTGCCATTCTAGTTTCTCACTGGTCATGGGTTAAACTGCTGGTGATTCGTATTCTCCCTCCCAAGCCAACTCTCTATCACTTTGTAAGGTCAATAATAAAGAGGGAAGTGAAGGACATTTCATACAAATCACCATATTTCTCATCAGATGAATCTGTGCTCTGCACTGGCCCGTATTATTTTGAGAGTTTTTATTTTATAATATTGCTTAATAAGCTACAGACTGGTAGCCTGTCACATGTCATCTCCCCCACTCCCTCACGGTGTTTTTAGAGCAGGTTTGCCTGTCCTCTCTAATGACTCAGCAGGTCATGCTGTGGTAGCCTCACCAAGACATGAGGACACTCCCTTGGGAGAAGGGTTCTGGTCTGGGTACTGCTTGTGTCTTCACCTGCTGGTAGCTGAAAGCAGTTTATTTCTATCTGGAAAGTGCTTTGAAAAGTACTCAAAGTTCTATAGAAGATCAAACTGCTCATTGCCATCAAGCCACACACAACTTGAAAATCTTGGATTATTACCAGAAAAACTGGCCAAATTATCAAATTCCTGGTTCGTGGGAAATTCTGACATTCGGTTTTGCTCTGATTTGGAACGAAAGCGGTTATTTCGAAATTACCCACAAAAGAGAAGTTTATAGGGAAAAAATAAGAATAGGAAACAATGATGCATGGTATTTCCAAAATAGAATACGCTCCCCAGGACGTGCTTCTTTCCAGTCTCGCTGCTGCATCTTACGGAGCTGCACATGGAGCCAAACCTGGGGCTGGCAGCTTACACTTTGGGACTGCTGACTTCAGCTGGGTCTCCCAGCACTACCAGCCTCCCAGTTTGGTGGCAGCAAGCCCACGATCCCTGTGTCCCAAGCAGCCCACCAGGCTAGCTGGTGGGAAGCCAGGCAGTTTTCCAGTGGAAAACTACCTGTGGTTTGATGTTGGTTCTTGAAACAGATATGTTTTAACATGAAACTTTCTGGCTCTGATGAATCAGTGTTTTCCAGTGAAATGGCATGTCATCAGAAATCTCATGACTTGTTCTAATAGCCACTTTGATGATCAAAATCTTCACTGACTGGAGCCCCATAACTTCCTGGCAATCACCAAATATCTTGAGCAGGGAAAAAAAGAAAATCAACCAACCAAAAACAAACAAAAAAAACCCCCCAAACCAACCAGCAAACAACCACCCCCAAAACCAACAACAAACACAACAAGCATATTTTGTTTTGTACTCAATAACTTCAAATTTTGCAAGGCCGTTTCTGGGCAAGCATGTTATGAAGAAAGTTTCTGCCCTCAGGGCAGCAGTGCTGGGGACACACACACCTCTGTTTCAACCTTATCGCTGCCACATTATCTTATAACTGCCCAAGAAGCATTGTGTTCCTACCTCTGAGGAGAAGACAATGGCCTCATTGCCCAACAAGGCATGTTGTCCTGGTCTAATTAGAAACAGGAACGCGCTCACTGGAGCACTATTCATTCTTGTTCTTATAGCCCAAGATTTCAATAGCCTTTTTTGTTTTTGTGTTTATTATAATAATAGAGAAGGCTGTTTATTGGGTTTTTTCTACTATATGAGTGTTTGTATACACAGAGACTTCCCGCTCCTAATGAAACAGAGCCTCCTAAAGCAATAATAAAAAATAATAATAGTCTCACTCAAGAGTGAAATAACTGTGGCCAGAATCATACTTCAGCGAAAATGTTCCCCTGTTCCAAATATGCGGCCAGATGCTTTCTGTGTTGTGACAGTGGTCCCACAGTCTCCGTGATGGGGAAAGGACTTCTCTCCCTAGGCAGCAGAGTGCCTAGGCCCTTACTGGGATGGTTGTTGACTGCCTGCTCTAAGGTGGATTCTTTTCTCTGAGAGATTAATTTCTCCCTTGCTTTAAGCTGACCTCCGTTTTAGGCAGCAGTCAGCATGGGCAGGTTGGTGCCAGGCTGGTGGCAGTCATAGCTAGGTCCACCTGCTCAGGCTCACACAGCTCTGAGGAGTGGTGGTGCTGAAGAAGGACCCCAAATGGAAAGGACTACAGAGAGAAATGTACATGTACAAACCCAGATTTTGTTTCCAGAAATGTAAGTTTTTTTCCTGCAGATTTTTATCATAGATCTAGAAACATGAATTATAAACAGCTTTGTGTTCCCCAGAAATTTGGGAGCAACTGATAACTTCTCCTTCACCCAGATTTTGCTCTTCTAGTTTCTTTGCTTTCTTCCTTCCTTTCTAAACTCAAAACTGACTTCATCCTCAAATGTTAAAAAATCCATCCCTAGATCTGAGCTCATTGAACAAAACTTGTGCCTCAGGAGAACATCTCAGTCTTCTGCCAATACATCTAACGTCACTTCTCTGTTCCAAAAATGTTGGAATCTGCCAAGAATTTTTTCGAAGTCTCTTCCTAAGAGTTGCAAAGACTCTGGGCTGAAGACCACTTGGTAAACACAGGTCAGTACTGAAAACAGTTTACAACCACGTTATTTTCCATGGAGTTCATCAAGACAAGAACAAAAGGAGCAAAATTCCTCTGAAGAGTTCCAACAGTAGCCTCAGCATGTTGGCAAGGATATGCACAGACCGCAGTAGCAAAATGTAGCAGAGTATGAGGGCAGATTTGTCACTGGAATTAGTCTAATCACTTTTATAGTAGTCAGGATATCCTGCTTCATAGTCAGTCTGCTTCTAGTACTTCAAAAGTCTCTCACATATCTATAACATAGCTCAGTGTTCATGGAAGTGTTGCTTCATCTTCACTGACCTTTGTGTGTGTATGGGGTGAAGTGGCAATACAGCTCCATCACTCCTGTGCCTCCTCTGGATTTTCTGTTTCCTCAATAGAAAGGCACCTGATTTATGCTTCTCTATGACACAGCCTTTGCTTTCTTCCTCTATCCCTGCAAGGACTAGACCCAAACTGAATCACACTAAAGCCAACTCCTGTTATTCCATCTTGAGAGGACTCTCTTGCAGCAACTTCGTCATCTTAGCATGGGTGTGAACAGCTCATGGAACAATAACCAGCCTCTGGGCATAAAGGCACAGAACTTTGCTCTTCTGGGCATGGATGGAGTCAAGAGATCGAATGAACCATCCACCTCTTGGTGCATTATCTTCCGTGCTCTGTCTGCCTCTGTGTCAGAAGACCTGCAAGAAAGTATTGTAAGACTGTCTCACAGAATCACAGAATGTTAGGGATTGGAAGGGACCTCAAAAGATCATCCAGTCCAATCCCCCTGCCAGAGCAGGAACACCTAGATGAGGTTACACAGGAAGGTGTGCAGGTGGGTTTTGAATGTCTCCAGAGAAGGAGACTCCACAGCCTCCCTGGGCAGCCTGTTCCAGTGTTCTGTCACTCTTACTGTGAAGAAGTTTCTTCTCATATTTAAGTGGAACCTCTTGCATTCCAATTTGTACCAATTGCCAATTGCCTTATCATTGGTTGTCACTGAGAGAAACCTGGCTCCATCCTCGTGGCACTCATCCTTTATATATTTATAAACATTAATGATGTAACCGCTCAGTCTCCTCCAATCTAAAGACACTCAGCTCCCTCAGCCTTTCATCAGAAGGGAGATGCTCCACTCCCTTAATCATCTTTGTGGCTCTGCACTGGACTCTCTCCAGCATTTTCTTGTCCTTCTTGAACTGAGGGGCCCAGAATTGGACACAATATTCCAGATGTGGTCTCATCAGGTCAGAGTAGAGAGGGAGGAGAATCTCTCTCGACCTACTAACCACTCCCCTTCTAATACACCCCAGGATGCCATTGGCCTTCTTGGCGACAAGGGCACAGTGCTGGCTCATGGTCATCCTGCTGTCCACCAGGACCCCCAGGTCCCTTTCCCCTACACTGCTCTCCAACAGGTCATTCCCCAACTTATACTGGAACCTGGGGTTGTTCCTGCCCAGATGCAAGACTCTGCACTTGCCCTTGTTATATTTAAGTTTTTCCCCACCCAACTCTCCAGCCTGTCCAGGTCTCTGGATGGCAGCACAGCCCTCAGGCGTGTCAGCCACTCCTCCCAGTTTGGTGTCATCAGCAAACTTGCTGATAGTACACTCAATTCCCTGATCTAAATCGTTAATGAATATATTGAATAATATTGGCCCCAATACCGATCCTTGAGGCACTCCACTAGTTACCGGCCTCCAACTGGACCCTGCCCCATTGACTACGACTCTCTGGCTTCTTTCCTTCAGCCAGTTCCCAGTCCACCTCACTACCCAATCGTCCAGTCCACACTTCCTCAGCTTAGCCATCAGGATGCTGTGGGAGACCGTGTCAAATGCTTTGCTGAAGTCAAGGTAGACCACATCCACCGCTCTGCCATCATCCATCCACCTCGTTATTTCCTCATAAAAGGCTATGAGGTTGGTCAAGCATGACTTCCCCTTGGTGAAGCCATGTTGACTGCCCCTAATAACCCTCTTATCCTTGATATGCCTTGAGATGGCACCAAGGATAAGGTGTTCCATCAGTTTCCCAGGGATTGAGGTGAGGCTGACCGGTCTATAGTTACCCAGGTCCTCCTTCTTACCCTTTTTGAAGACTGGAGTGACATTTCCTTTCTTCCAGTCCTCAGGCACCTCTCCTATTTCCCAAGACTTGGCAAAGATGATGGAGAGGGGCCTAGCAATTACTTCAGCTAGCTCCATCAGCACCCATGGGTGCATCCCACCTGGACCCATGCATTTATGGATATCCAGATTGCTTAATTGGTCCCTAACCCAGTCCTCATCAACCAAGGCAAACTCCTCCATTGTCTTGCCTTTCTCTGAGGCCTCAGGGGTACAGGGCTCCTCAGGACAGCCCCCGGCAGAGTAGACAGAGACAAAGAAGGCATTCAGTAACTCTGCCTTCTCTGTATCTTCTGTCACCAGGGCACCCACCTCATTCATCAGTGGGCCTACATTGCCTCTAGTGTTAGTTTTATCCGCCATGTGTTTGAAGAAGCTCTTTCTGTTGTTCTTCACCCTTCTCGCAAGGTTCAATTCTAAGGAGGCCTTAGCTTTCCTACTTGTCTCCCTACATCCTCTAACAGCAGCCTTATATTCTTCCCAAGTGGTCAGCCCCTCCTTCTGTGATCTGTAAACCCTCCTCTTTCGCTTGAGCTTGCCCAGCAGTTCCCTGTTTACCCAAGCAGGTCTCCTGGTTCATTTCCTTGACTTCCTATGTGTCAGGAAACTTGGTAGAAGCAGTCCCTGAATGCTAACCAACTATCTTGGGCCCCTTTACCTTCAAGCAGCCTTGCCCATGGGATTTCCCCTAGCAATTGCTTGAAAAGGCTGAAGTTGGCCCTACTGAAGTCCAGGGCTGCGATTCTGCTTGGTATTCTGTTCCTGCCACACGAGATCCTGAACTCCACCATTTCATGGTTGCTGCAGCCAAGGCAGCCCTCAACCTTTACTGCTTCAACCAGACCCTCTTTGTTAGTGAGGATGAGATCCAGCAGCGTTCCTCTTCTAGTTGGCTCATCCACCATTTCCATCAGAAAGTTATCGTCAATGCTCTGGAGGAACCTCCTGGACTGTGGATGGCTGGCTGAGTAGTCCTTCCAGCAAACATCAGGGTAGTTAAAATCCCCCATGACAACCAGGGCCTGTAATTGCGAGGCCGCTCTCAGCTGCCCGTAGAAGGCCTCATCGGCTTCCTCGCCCTGATCTGGTGGCCTGTAATAGACACCCACAACAGTATCACCCCTGCCAGCCTGCCCCTTAATTCTCACCCACAGACTCTCAACTCGCTCCTCATCCACCCCTGGACAATACTTTGCTCTTGTAAACCCTATAAATCCAGATTTAGAATATGCCCAGTCAAATCCCTACTTGGCTAATCTGTGAAAAGGTGGTTTCCTAACTCTAATGCATCCACAAAAGCCCTGCTAAACTCTCACTGAGTAGGAAACGGGTACCTGAAGGCCCCTTGGAGATCTGGCCTTTTCAGTGGGGAAAAAAAAAAAAAGTTATATGGAATAAGGTAGTGTGGTGCAAGGCAATGGTTGTCAACTTGTGCTTAGCATTGAACGTTACTTTACAACCTGATGAACCAGAAATAATGGGGAAAAGGATAACTTTAAAAAGTGTTAGTTTGGTTGCATTTAGGGTTGCATAAGATTGCTTAGGATTATACAGTCTGTCTCCATTTCTTTAGATACTACTACTGACAATAACAAGGTTGATTGTAAAGTAGAGTGCCTTCTATGTATAAATATGCTGGGATTGGTATATCTGTATAATGGTTGACAGTCGTGATTTCTGGAAATGAGAAGGATGGTGTATGTTACAACAGCTGTGTGCAGTCAGTCAGTTGCATTCTCCAGCACTGTTTTATTAATCCAGGCCAAAATGTGCTGAAGAGAACTTATACACTCTGCATATTTAAATAACCTTTCGTTTGGTGTGCACATGGCAGTTTTTCCGGACATCTAATTGAGTAGCACTCAGAGGAATAGAGTCTACACTGATATCATTGTCAAAGGTGGATCTGACCTTTGGGTCTGTTGGGTCCATCCCCACCACGCTGTTATAGCCCTCAGTAAAATCCTTCTCAGCCTTGTTTGCTTCCAGTGCCAGGTATGCTGGCACCACCACCCATGGTCAGGAAGGGATCTGTGTCTGCTATCAGTGGGGTTCCCAGCACCTAAAAAGTCTTTGGGCCACACCACCTCTGTCTGGGCTTCCCTATCCAGGAGTTTTTGGTAGCTCTGGAAGGGGATCTGTCTTCTGTATCTTCTCTTGAATGGGCTCAGATGGCCATGGGATTTATGTGGATACACCTAAAACCAGTCTCCAGTCGTCAAAACAAGTATTATGGTCTGCTCTGAGATTATGCTAGTGCCCCTCATGCCATGGTAGATGAAGGTTGTGTTTTGTCTTTAAAATAAATGGGGTCAATACATGGTGTGGGATGTCAGATTTGTTTAGTTTTCTTCCATAAAACAATCCTTTTTCCTTTCAGTCTAGAAAAGCCATCCGTAAAGAGTTGCAGGGTTGTGCTATACATCTCGGGAAAACAAACCAGCGCTTTAAAGAGGGATTCGCTGACGAGTGCTGAAAGTCTTGGGTTCACTCTGTGGAAACAGACTGATTCTCTGCTCAGAAGTTAATTGGTATAAACGACAGAGGAACCAGCCTATTTCCTTGGCCTTGTATTTCCAAATACCTCTCGCAGCCAAATCGAGACACCGCACAATGGGTGTTTAAACAAACTTTTCCCTATTCCCTGCCTTGCTAGAAGCAATGTCTGGAATACAGGTTGTAAATCAGGTCCTACAGTGATTGATCCATGTGCCAGCAAGTGAAGGGTAAAAATAGCAGTATGGTTGAAAGAACATAAAAAAAGGGAAAACAGACCATTATTATTTCTGAGCTCAAGGGACAGCAGTTGAATCTGACATGGTGGCCAAGTCTGAGTAGCCCTGGCCTGTCTAAAAAGCACAGACAACTGCTTTGCTCCCTCCCCTTCAGCTGTGTGTCCCCTGTAAATGAGGAGCTGGCCCCATTTTCTGGCCTGTGAACCTGGCACCCAGGGGTTTGATTCCTTTTAGAAACTTCTTTTGAACATCTTTGTGTGCTCTAAATCAACTCCTGTGTTTCTCTGGCTGTGAAATAACAGATTGGCAGGGTAAATTGCACCTTTGCTCTCTCTGATGCCTTCATAAAAGCTGCTGATACGCCAGCCATACATTTAAAGCACTTTTTGCACCTTATCTTTTGCTGGGGGCAACAGTTCTGTGGATTTAATAGCACTACTAGATGTAGAAAATTCGTAGCTTAACTATCCTGACAGTGTAGTTTATGTTCATGTTTAAATAACAAGAACTGCTGCTTAAGTGGAAAAGAGCTACAAAAGGATAGCTATATTTTCATTAAAATAAGAAGGTGTGAATAAATATTGGAAGGCATAACCTGCTACTTATATTTACACGTTTATCCACCATATTTTGTTGCAAAGGAACACTGTGTAGAAATAAAACAACAAGAAAGACTCTTCAGGCTCCAAGTTTCTTTAGATATTGTTCATATACTTAAAATAATTTTCTGGTATGGATGGGAAAATGTAGTAATGAAATCATTTGGTAACCCTTCCTGTATGCACAGAGCAGAGCTGTTTCTTTCCCAGGAGACAGTTTCACCATTTCCTTTCTCTTGTTGCACATGCCTGGAAAACCCTGGTAAACCTCCTTGCCATCATAACACTCTCACATGCACGCACTCATGCACGCACGTACATACAGAGACTATTTTATATGTATATATAAAAACTATAAAGCATCGAGTGATTTATTGTCACAGGGTTTGTCATTACTCAGATGGCTCATTGAGTTCACCTTTAAAAAGATGAAAAATGCTTTTGTTTCTCAGTATGACACAGTCCCCTTTTAACTACCGACATCAGCATGCTTTCTGATCAGCCTCTTCCTTTATGCTGCTTCAGAAGCTCAGAAAGATCCTGATGATTCTTGAAGGATTCAAATAAGAATGCCCACTTCTGTGATGTGATGATTTCTTAAGATTTCTACTTTCCCCACGTCTGTTTGGTGCCTGTTATTCCTTCCTCTGTGACGGATTTAGCTTTCTGTCCCTCACTGCAAAGGCATTTTTGTGTTGTGTGTTTTATGTTGTCACCACCAATACTTTCTTGCCAGACTTTTTGGTCACTTTTTATTCTCGGAAACATGCACTAGTATTCAACAAGACCTAATAACGGCTTGTGTTGTGCCCTCAGCTCCTCAGCAAAAATTTGTCTTGAATGGCTTGAAAATTTCTGCTGAAAGTGTGATGGTTATGCCCGGCTCTATATCTCTGAATGTTAAGATCATGTCATTTTCGATGTACTACTCTAGAGTATTTTCTAATGACTGTACTCTTACTTCTCTGCGTTTGGTTTGGCTCCAGGATAACAGTTTGGATGCATCCTCTTTGGCCAGAGCATCTATGCTAGAAGTGACATTGTCTGCAAGACAGTGAGGGAGCTTTTTCTTGGCTTAGTCTGTTTTGCCATGCATATGTTTTAATTAAGCCAGTCTCCATGTTAATTAAAATAATCCTCAGCAAAGCAAAAATTAAAACGATAATCAAATACACCAAAATGTTAGTACCCAAACCCTTGTACATGTCTATCAGCATTAGTATAATAAACCCAAACAAAGTCTTGAGTAACATACTACTCAAGGCATGACAAAAATCTGCAGTATTCTCACAGGCTTTTTCATTTTCTGAAAACATGGGTCTTCTCTGACACATTTGGCTTCAAAGAAGTTTTAATGTGGTGCGGACACTTAGTTCTAAGAGCGGCTTGCTTTAGTTTATTTTAAACCAGTTCAGCCTTGGGGCTGAGATACTTGGTCACGTTACAACCATTCAATGCGCTGTCTTTCAGTGGCTGAGTGTGCAGTGAGGCCGAGCCAAGCTGAAAGAGGATTAGGCCTGCCTTTGCTCTGGGGTACACAAATGTATTTTGATAGTTACACCAGCTTGCCTTTTGAAGGGAAAGAGAGTATACTGTGTGTCTAAAGGCACAGCAACATGCCTGAGCTGTGGTCCAGGTTCAGAGATAGCTGTTCCCTGTATTCCCAGAGCCTACACCATTGCTGTCCATCCCCTCACCTTGCAGTCTGTGTAACTTGTTCTCTCCTTGCTCTTAAATAGGTCCTGTAAAATGATGTGATATGGAGATGGTTTCTTCTTCAACACACACTTCTAATCCACCTCAGATGATCGGCAGCTGGAGCCTGCACCTTGTACTAACTGCTTGCTGTAAGGCTTTTGGACGCTGTTTCATGAAGCCATTTGTCGGTTATCTAGCTCAGACCTTAATTTCAATAGATGCAGCTTTATCAAGCTGTCAAGCCCAAGTAGTAAGGTTACATCCTTACCATGTCCAAGCAATCAGTATATTGGTGTCAGGACTTAGCTTATCCAGGCATCATTTTGACAGCTGAAACAATGACCTGAATAGACACTGAAATGCTGGCTAAAACCTTTGTTTATGCTTTTATCTTTTATTGATACAATATTTTTCCTCTCCATGCAAGTCCATCTATCACATTTATTTTTTGGCAAAGGCAAGTAGCTGATGTGAGCTAAGGACTTACGAAAAATCTAAGGCTTCGTGAGATACCTGGGGACTGGTGAGTAGATTTATGGTTAACAAAAAATCAGAGATCTGCAGGCACTAACAAAAGTATATGAGCCTGAATATTTATCTGAGTGCTTCAGACTGGTCACTGTACCAAGGAGAGTCCAACTGCAGAAGAAAGCAAAGGATATATTAACAAGCTGGAGAAATGAAAATAGGTCAGTATTTTTGTCATGTGGATAAGGAGCAAACCCAATACAGGCAGTTCAGAAAGAGGAGGTATACAGAAGCATGAGAGTTTTGTTTTCTGTGTATGTTAGCCCTGGTCACTTGGAAAAGAAAGTCTTAACTCGTTCCCATCATTGTATCTGTATTACCACTCAGTGCCTTATGCTAGGAACACTTTCCTGAACTGTGCCCACAGCCCAAGATTTCATGAGCGTCTTGTGAACAAGACAAGTTGCTTCATGGCTTTATTTTCTCTGAAATGCCTTTATTTTGATACATGTTATTTTGCAGGAGAAAGGCCGTTGTCCCTTGTTACTGATATCCCTGATTCCACAGAGAATTTGCAGGGTTTAGAGACTTCTTGGACTGGTTGACATAGTGTCTATTTACTGCAAGGCACAATGTTGAGTAGGCGGCTGCTGCAGGGTTCTCCTGTCAGATACAAGGTAGTTGGAAGCCAGGGGAGAGAAGATCCTGCGGGGACTGAGATGCTCTAGAGCTGCCAGGAGCTTGCAGCTGAGATACAAGCCCATCAGTTAAGCTGCTAAGAGGCACCATTCCTCTCAGCAGTCAATTCACTGTTCCATAGACTAACTGCAGGTTATTACATCCTGTTTAAAAGGAAAATTTAAGGCTCTGTGATGCAAATCCTGCAAAGGGGAAATTGCTGCCCCCCATCTCTTTCCCTGCACCCTGCTGCAGGGCTTGTCCCAGGCAGCTGTGGTGGCTGCTGTGCCCTGTGCAGTTGGCACTACAGCACTGACAGATTTCCCAGAAGCTCTGGGAGCAGCCATGAAAGTGGTTCCTAATAGATACTGCCGTTTGCTGAACAGAAGTCAGGCACTTTATATATAGTTTGGTTGGCTTGTCATCCAGGCCTGCACTGCCCTCTTCCCCTGGCACACAACCCAGCCAGAGCACAGCAAAACACATGCTCTTGTTGAGCTCTAAAGACTTAATTACCACAAGCCCCAGTTTAGGGGGAGAGCAGGCCAAATTGGGAGGTGAATTAAACAGCTATACCTTTGGTTTTCCTCAAGCTCAGTCAGTGAAGAGACTCACTTAAACTCTCACTCAATGGCATACCTGTGATTTCCAACCACTTTTCTGTTAGCTTGTGCTGGATCACTGAGAGTGCAGAACTTACGTAGTTCACTCTCTGGGCTGCTGGAACAGGAAGAGTTAAGCAGCTGAGCTGGAAATCTCATGGGATCAGGCTCTTCTAGTGGGAAGATTTCCCATACTTCCTGCTTTTTGATGTGCTGGAAATACTTTATGCTTAGCCTTTCTTGTGGTATCTTGGCACTACTTCTGTAAATAGTTGAAGGGACATCATCAACATAACAATCATGCTTCTGTCTAAAATGTTTTCATTACTCCAAGTCACGACTAAAAGAGAAAGAGATTAAGGTCCCTTTCATTCAGGCACTTAAGCACGAACCAGTTTTCCTAAATGTCGGTCAGATCACGCCCTAGAAGATTTAGGGTTTGAATTTAGGACTGTGTTGGGTTTGCTGACAGTGCTGGTAGAGGAAGTTTTGACAACTTGTTCCTGTCTCCACCACTGTTTTCTGCCCCTTTGGTTATACTGTTCCAACTCTGTAAGTGGCTGCCCAGCCAACCTGATCGTTTGCCGGATATATTAGAAGTATTTGCCTTTGTTTTTTCTTTCTTTTTCTTTTTTTTTTTTTTTTTGAGAGAGAGAGAACATGCGAGTTATTTTTAATCGGAACAATTAATTTAATCACTCTGGTTTTACAGTGGGACTCCAGCATCTGCTTTTTGGGCTGAACTGAGAGGATTGGCAAGCTGGGGCAGTACAAAGTACCCAACGTGGGAAGCTCAGAGACAGAAGTGTTTTGTGCTGCTGGCTGATACTTTGCCCATCTTCGGGATTTGCACGGAAAGCCCGAAGGCCAGTGCATGTAGGCTTATCACAGCTTCCCTCAATTCACAAGCCCAAAGACTGAAATAAAGTTTCTGCTCTCTGCTCTGAGATGATCCTGTTGTGTTGCACAGTCCACCTGCATGTATGTCCTGGTATTAATTGTGCGGTCTTTGATCAGTAGCATTTCTTATTACCTTCATTGTATTTTCAGTAACCACTGAAATGGTGCCAACTACAGAGCCACCAAACAACTACAAAAGTCCTGAGAACTTCCAGTGCGAACATGGATGTAGCAACCAGGTAGAAAAAGGTTCCAGTCATAAAACTAATGTTCAGAGCTGAACTGAAACGTACCCAAAGTCCAAGGCTGTTTGGAGCAAGGGCATTAGCTAGGCGTGTTCTTCAGTCTAAAACCAGTCCTGGAGTTGTGTGAGGTTTTAAAAGCATACAAACAGGTCTGTGCTAGGGAACACTTGCTTCTGATAGAAACACTGGCACTGGGATGACATCTCTAAATGCATTGGCATGGGGTTATGCTGATGAGGAAAAATTGTGCACAAACTTAAGTTATGAAATGCATTCCCAGAATGTGTAAAGTGCGCAAACAACTGTCCTCAAAAGTTCATGTGCCATGTCCTCTTTTCACTTGTACCTCCTGTCCCTTTGATTTTCTCAGCACACTGCATATGCCCCGTCTTGCAGGGGAGACGCAGACCCTCCATGTGCCACATGCTAGTGGCAGTGACAGGACACATTCTTCCAGAGCTGTCTAACGACTGGTGCTGAAGGTACAGTCCAGAAGTGGATTAGGACCCTCCAGAAGTCAGGAAGTCTCTAATTTATTGTCCCTTTGAATAAACAGCTGTAGCTTTTCATTTCTCTGCTTACATTAATCATGGATGTCATGGGCCACTTGGAGAACTGCAGCCACCTCAGGGCTGCCTGTGAGGTTGCCCACTTCACTTGGAGCTCTGCTTGCTCACGTTTCCTTTCCCACTGTTTCTATGAAACCTGAAGGAGGTAAGGCCTACGGGGGGTGAATCAAATAAGATATCTACTTCTTTCACTCTGTAACTAAAGACTCCACCATGTGGTGCACCATCCATGATGAAAGGAGACTGAGGAGACGATAAACATAGAATCATAGAATAGTAGAAACATAGAATCATTTTGGTTTGAAGAGACCCTCAAGATCACCAAGTCCAACCACAACCTAAATCTGGCATTTGACCATGTCCCTAAGAACGTAACCTACATGTCTTTTAAACACCTCCAGGGATGGTGACTCCACCACTTCCCTGGGCAGCCTGTTCCAATGCCTGACAACCCTTTCTGTGAAGAATTTTTTCCTAGGATCTAATCTAAACCTGCCCTGGTGCAACTTGAGGACATCTCTTTTCGTCATATCACTTGTTATCTGGGAGAAGAGACCAACGCCCTCCATGCTACAACCTCTTTCAGGCAGTTGTAGAGAGCGATAAGGTCTCCCCTCATCCTCCTTTTCTCCAGGCTGAACAGTACCAGGTCTCTCAGCTGCTCCTCATCAGACTTGTGTTCCAAACCATTCACGAGCTTCATTGCCCTTCTCTGAACTCCAGTACCTCAACATCATCTTACTGATGCTGCCTCTACTTCTTCCCTCCTTTTTACTAAAGTTTTCTTAACATCCTTCTTCCTCATGTCTTATAATACTTTCGATGAGTTTTAGGAGACTTAGAAGATTTTATATTTGTTTTTCAAGCTATTAGCAAATTAGCAAGCACCGTGATCAATATTATCGGTCAAGAGGGATGAGCTTCTCTCTGCACAAACATGTACTCCCTCCTCAGTTCTTGTCAGTTTTTTACTTTAAATATACTTGGTTTATTTTTTTTCTTTATTTAAGGAAAACTTAAAAGAGCATATTTTTTCAAAACAGGATATCTTATTGAATGACAGGACCAGAGAAGTCCTATCCTCTTTCAACACAAGGTCATTTTAGTCTATGTAGAGAAATTATGTCAGTATAACACTTCCATGATGTACATCTGAAATACTCTGGTTTTGAGTGAATCCGAATGCAAACTGAGCTCAGTTTAGTCTCAGGTCCTGTATCCAGCACACTTTTCACTGTCCTGGAGGATGGGTATCTAGAAAGACAAGTTAGTTCCTCTGTGTTGCAGTTGCATTTTTATGACCGGGAGCTCTTTCTGTCTTAACTTTCATTTTCATCTTCTTACTAGGTGTAAAACCTCTAGCAAGTAGCTGAGTTTCTTAGTTTATTGAGCTGTAAAATGTGTTTGATGATATTTGCCTATCTCTGGTGTCCTGAGATGTTTGGAAATGCAGAACTCTTCCAAAGCAAAACTAATGAAGCAGTAAGGCAAGCAGGACTTGGGACAAACACTGAATTTCAAAAAATACATAACTAAATGGAAAACAAGGAATTCTTAATGACCGAGGAGGTTTAAATGAGCAAGAAGGTATTACAGGGCTCTGCTCTCTGACCCTTGCTATTTAATACTCCTACTGCAAAGCTGGTATATTACAGAAACTGATGCCTTGGAAATGTTTTATGTGATTAACTTAAAAGTTTTGTATCCAGTAGTAGAGAAATCAGGTCATTTTTAAATGATGTGGAATATATAGTAGAGAACAGTGATTCTGAAAAATGTTCTGGCTATGATGTAGTGGCTCAAACAAACTGTTATGATCGTGAGGTATCTATTGGGGTGGGGTGTTACTACTATTCACGATACCTCTGCCAAAACAACACATTCCACATTCATCTTTCTTTTTTCAAAAATGTATTGGCAAATTAAAAAAAAAAAAAGGTTTTTTTTGAGCCTTCAATTTAAGTTCTAAAATGAAAGATTTAAGGAATCCAGATTTTAGGGATTATTCATGAGGAGAAGTTGAGAATTTAAAAAATGGTGTGGTTGCAGTCTGTAAGTACTTGCATATGGAGAATGCGCTCAATAGAAGTGGATATTTTTAACTTATGAGACAATGGCACAGCGTTCAGGAGCTAAAAAATGATGCAGAGGAATCCAAAGTATAAACAGTAGGTAGCAGTTTTACCACCTTACATTTCTAAACAAAGAAAAAACATCATCTTAAGACACAGGTTGTCATTCAACCAAAACTTCTATCTCCTGTAAAGGAATTCCATGGTATTACGTAGGGTTTTTTTTCGTTGATCAGCTGATTCTTAAATGAAATTATCATAATGATCCTTTTGGCCTCAGTTGTAAAAGTATGAGTGTTCCTTAAAAATCAGCACACTTTTTCCATCGCTGATCGGAACAATCTGAAGTTGCCAAAAAAAGTTAAGCTTTTATTTCAGGGTATTAATGGTGAACTCTGTAGACAAACCTTCTCTCTCTTTCCTCAGAATGTATCTATCCAAATGACTCTCTGTTATATGATTCTATCTTCTTAATCCCACAGCATATGGAAAGCATTCCCTTGTATTGAAGAGATATCATTTTATAAAGTTGAAATTTTTCTTGCCCTGGTTGCTCAGAGTCAAAGAAATATCCCATTTGGGCTTCCAGTGAGTGACAGAATAAAGCAGACTTCCATGTGTGCACATTAAAGATACACTAGATACATATATGTTTGCGATTAGTAGCTGTAAGTCCTGACCTCTGAGTTCCCTGATTGGCTAGGATTCATTTCTCCCTACTGCAGAGGGCCAGCAGAAGACCTATGCACACTTTAGGCTTCACTTCGATGTAGTTTTGAGTACTTCCATGGGACATGGGTGGGCAGTAAGTTTCACTCACTGGAAACATTTAAATTTCAGTTTGGAAACAATTTTACTAACCAATGACTTATTTTCTTTTAAGCTTTTACAGACCAAGAAACTTTGTCATATAATTCCATTACCAAATCCAGCAAACTTTTGTTAAATTACAACACCTCTCTTAGGAAGATATTAAATAATGATTTAAATACTTAAAGGTATGACAAATTTAACACTTCCCTTAATGTCCCATTCCAATACATAATTGCCTCCATTTATTTCCACTTTGACTTTTAGATTTCTCTTCTAGCTATAGAATATTAAAGCACTTTGCTGCTAGCTTGAAGTCTTAAGACTTATCACAATTTGAAAATGTGGAATTTGAAAAGAGAGAAAATAGTTCAAAAATGAGTGAATAATAATCTATGTATCTCTCTTAATACTAGTAAAATTGATTGTCAAATCCTCACATCTTGCACCCACAGCAGGTGTTCAAGCTGAAGAGAGAAATGCCATTTCTCTGAAGATGGTGGTTCCCTTGAACACTGGGATTATTTGGCTTTCTGTATTGCACATTGCAGTTATCCATCAACAGTGATGCCAGAGGCTCTTGCAGTTCAGCAGGGGCAGCCCAGGACATTACTTTCATCCTGCTGAAACAAAGAGTAATATCAGAGTTCTTACAACCCTCTGAAATAGGTTAGCGACTTTGAGGTGCATATTTAGTGACTTGGCTGTGTGTGGGCAACGCAAACACAGGCTGCAGCAAACAAGATTCTTCCAGCCTTTTCTTCAATGTGTCCTACATAGGACTGAAGTTTGCCAGCAATTTGCTCGTTATTAGACCGGAGTCACCAGACTGGGGCCTCTTCACATTGACTCGCAAAACCCTTTCATGCTTATCAGCTTACAGCTGGATTTCCTCTGCTTTATCACACTACCACTTTTCCTGTATGGCTCTCAGCTTTGTTTGGAGTTCTCTGGGCTTGCTATTATATGCAGTTCTCTTTGATGCCGATGATAGATCTTGCAACTGTGCTCTGTGAAAGGTGCACCTCTCCTGAGGTGTTGTATAATTGCAGGATCACTCTTATCTCATCAATCTTAATGTTTTCTGATTTTTTTTGCCCTGGGGTCTTGTTTGAGGCACGGCATGAGATATCCCTGAAGATTTCTGCACTGTTTTGTTGAAATTCTTTAGAGCTTTTCACATTGAGCTTCCAATAAAGCAAATCTTTGAGGATGAACATCTACTCAGTGCACAGTTTCCCTTACGGTGGATTGTTTTGTAAATGAAGGAAGTATTTTATTCATTAGCGGAAGAACCTTTAATTGTCCTTGTTATGATAAGGAGAGGACTCTGGACAGTTTCACATTAATAAAACTTTTGTTCTTACCTCAAGGTTTCTGGTAGGCTATTCCATGTAGTCATTGTCTCCTTCTGAAGTGGCAAGCTTGAGATGTGTACTCTCCTGTGACTGAAATGTTGAGAAAGCTGTCCAACGTATCAGCTATACACTGCTTTGTAATCTTACGCATAATTTCAGATTGATTTATTCCAGTCTCTCGCTTTGTCTCATTTCTGACAACAGTATTTCTTGTTTAGTTCCCTGAATATTAAATGTCTTCCACATGTACTTTATAGTTTTGTATTGTCACTTTGAATTACCTACAAATTAAGATAATTTCTTTAAGCTGAGACATTTCTACCATATATTTTTTCGAAGTAGTTTTGAATTCCTGTTTAATTGATATGTATTTTTCCTTCTTTTCTCTGAATTTCCTCTTGCTTCCTAAGACACATTGCTGCTCTAACATATCTATCTGCCTGTTTTTCTAGCAGGGAACTATAGCAAAAGGAAACTCTGGCAGCAGTAATGGAATATGCTGGTGCCTAGACAAGCTCATTAATAGATATCGTATCTGGGAATGGAGAAATGTGGCCTGCTGTGCAACCCCCTGGATCAGACGAAGACGTGAGTTTGAGATCTTCGCACAGCAAATGGAAGAAGAGAGTACTTCAGCAAGCAGAACTGCCATTTTTTCAAAGGTATGGCCCAGTCTGAGGTAATATAAACCTCTTTAAAAGTCCTCTTTTTTTGAAATAAAACTGTAAATGGTGTACGTTTTCAAAAACCCTTCACAGAACTGAAAGACACATTTGAAAGGCAGCGTAAGAATTAGGACTATAGGAAGGCATGTGGTACACTGGTGGGAGTGGGGTTGCACACAACCTGGGGTTGTACCCATGAAAATATGGTGCTTACGTTTCTTCTGCTCAATGTTATTGAGGAAGCTCAAAGAGAAGTTTAGCTGCTCACAGGAATAAGACAGTCCCCATGCTTGGGTGTGGATGTCCAAGTGAGAAATGTGCAGGGTCAATAAGGCTGGCTCTAGAAATGAAGGCAGCATTGCAGAAGAGTCACGCTCCACCTTTTCTTGGGTGAGAAACAAAATGCATTGATATAACCTTACTTAGCCCTTCATCATTCTTCCTCCTCCCTCCTGGGTAGAGAAAAATACTTACTACGAATTACTTAGCCCAAGTTAATTAGGAGAAAACAGATACAGCTCTCATATTGCCCAGCAGCAAACGTTAGTGGCAACAGGACTGCTATATGCCAGAAAAGGTCTATGAAGAAACTACACATCTCTTTTTTTGGGGAATGCATAGATCCCAACTAGCATGTGCAGCGACAAGGAGCATCCAGTTCTGTGATTTCTGACAACAAAATGCACATAGCGTACCCTAGGCATCTGTTAACTGTGAAGGCCAGACAGGACTTCAGTCCTCTGAGATGTAGACAGAATACTGGGACCTCAGCTTCAGAATATCAGATTTCAAAACATCCCCATTTATTGAGCACTCACTAATTACTGGAATTAAAAGTCAGAAAGTTAACCAAATGAACCGTGTGGGTAGGCAAACCCAGGCAATTTTTCTTTGTATATTATCATCTGGATCATATCACTATATCATATGCAGGGAAGAAAAAGGGAAATTTAATCTACAACTTGGCCTTCACATCCTTTGGCAACGTATTAAAGTGAACAATCTGTATGAGTATATTCTATGATTGCAAGCTCCCTGGAAATGACAGACACTTCATGCACAAAGTTTGCTTTTAGCATCACTTTTTACCACTTCTAAAGTAAACTCAATTGCACATTTCAGCTTGTTAAACAAAATACTCCTCCCTTGGGTTGCTGCTCTGAGCTGTGGCACTAAGCACTCACCTAACTGCACATTGTAAAATATTGACCATTGAAAGTATTCCCTTCCAGTTCCGTAATCTTTCAAAGGTCAATACAGACCTTCACATCCAAACACAGAGGACTGAATGCATTACTTACTGTCATGTGAATAGACCTGCAGTCAATATCTGGTTAATATTTGCCATATGCAATGTGGAATATACTTTTGTGATAGCTGAGAGCTAACAAGATTATTTACAGAGCAGAGGGGGTTAAGTGTGTCAGTCTTTTTCCCTTTTCTCTCCGCTAAGAGGGCTGTGTTTGCACTCACTGAAACCAAGACATGGTGTGACCTCGGCTGTCAGGGATTAGTTAAGTTTTTATTTGTTTTTGATGGGTGAATAGAGACAAAGATAAACCATCTAGTCTCAAATGGAAGGAAAATAGGCACACGGGTCCTGCGCACTGTAGTAGTTAAATGTCACTGCCCAAAATCCCAGGTAGTGAAGGAAGAGGTAATGAGGGGGGTAGTTTCACCCTCGACTTTTGAGATGTTGAGTTGCTTTGTACAAGACAGATACGCACACACACTGAGATTCCTCTGAGATATTTGGCACCAAAACACATTAAAGAACATGAAGTCCACCCTAGGTGTTCGACTGAAGAATGGTTTGTGGGGGACAGGTCTAACAAACCTGAGTCAAATTGAGAGCAGACCTGAGGAGAAGGACTTGGGGGTGTTGGTTGATGAGAAGCTGAACACCACCCAGCAATGTGTGCTTACAGCCCAGAAGGCAAATTGTACCCTGGGCTGCATCAAAACCAGCATGACCAGCAAATCCAGGGAGGTGATTCTCCCCATCTACTGTGCTCTTGTGAGACCCCACTTGGAGTACTGCATCCAGCTCTGGGGCCCCCCATAAGAAGGACATGGACTTGTGGGAGCAAGCCCAGAGTGAGGCCACAGAAACAATCAGAGGTCTGAAGCACCCCTTCTATGAAGACAGGCTGAGAGAGTTGGGGCTGCTCAGCCTGGAGAAGAGAAGGCTCTGGGGAAACCTTACAGCAGCCTTCCAGTACTTAAAAGGGGCCTACAATAAAGCTGGAGAGAGACTTTTTACCAAGGGCATGTAGTGATAGGACCATGAGTAATGGCTTTAAACTGAAAGAGGGTAGATTTATATTAGATATAAGGAAGAAATTCATCACTGTGAGGGTGGTGAGGCACTGGAACAGGTCGCTCAGTTAAGTTCTGGATGTCCCATTCCTGGGAGTGTTCAAGGCCAGGCTGGATGGAGCTCTGAGCAACCTGGTCTGGTGGAAGGTGTCCCTGCCCATGGCAGGGGGGTTGGAGCTAGTGGTCCTTAAGGTGCCTTCTAATTCAAACCATTCTATGATTCCATGAAATGCTGCAGCCGTGTATCATCCCCCATGGTAAATCACAGAGTCTGGGAGAGGCCAGGGTTGCTCACAGTCATGCTCTAGCACGGTGCAGTGGTTGCCGTATATACTATACACGAGCAATGGTGGGCATCGGTCTGGTGGTGTGTCGTACGAACACTTCTATATTAGCTCTTTGAAGTATGGAAAGCAGACCAGCAGCTGCAGGAGGAATCCTTGTAAATAAAAAAATAATTTTAAAAAATCCATCTTCACACTGAAGAAGTGCTGCACAGGAGGCTGGGAACCTTAGTGATCTCCTGGTGTTGGCTGCAAGGTGTGTTTGACGAGTGGACTGATCCAGTGTGATTCCTGATGTCCTAAACTTTTCGTTGCAACTTTTTCCTCCATTCTCAAAGCGTGATCTGACAGCTGGGCTTGTACCTGTTGGTCTAATTTTTGCAGTTATCAGACATAAAGAACTCAATCATGGGGCACAAATAGTGATGTTTTCTATTTCTAATGGAGGAACAAGCAACCAATTTTAGAGAAATGTTCTAACGGCAGATATTTCAGCGTTTGTGAAATGGTGGTGTTTTTTGCCAAGAAATCAATAGAGAAGGAGGATTTCTGTTTTCTATAAAACTGACATGATTTGAAAGGATTTTAAAAAAATCTTATGACTTCTCAGCGACTCCTTTCTCTGTAATTGAGACTGAAGAGTAATTCAGTCAGAAGATTATGTCAGTTGGTTTAGTACACAGATTATGGTTTCAGAGAAGCATTTACTTCCCTGCACACTGGACATCTGGAAACATTACCCTGCCACATTTTATTAGAACATTGAAATCACCTCGTTAAATGATACAGAGAGATTTAGAAAGCAGGGTAATTGTTGAGAGATCAATCACAGATTAAACTTCCTATGCCGTTTTAATATGTTCGCATTTACCACCACAGACACTCGTTCTGACCATTGACTAAATGTTTTCATCCCAGACTTCTAGATTTTCTGAGCCTTCTCCTGGTGAAATGACCACCCCCCAGCATTTTCCTGTCTTTGTTGTTGAGCGAATGAGCTGACGAGCAACGAAGCACATATGCCAAATTACTGTTTTAGTACAAAAAAAAAAAAAAAAAAAGCTACAGTTGCTTTTCTTTTAAAGCTAGAATAGTAGAACCGGGTCTGGACAGAAAATCCCAGCTGTTTATTCACATCTATTCCTTCAAATCCCTGAGTGGAGCTTTGTTCATCACAGGACACCACAGAGCAGATGAAATGGGGAGCCTACTGTTGTGTCCAGGGGAGATTTGAGGTGGATAAGAGGGAATACCCAGGGGAGAGAGGGTTTGGAGACTGAAGGTGGGTGAGCATTCAGGGAGGGAGAAGAGGCATAGCGGGGAGAGCTGAGGTGCCTGCCAGCTGCTGTGCTGAAGGTGCACGCAGATGCTGAGCTGGTATTCAAGCTCTCAGAGCAAGAGGTTTTGAGGGAGGAATAGCCCTGCTGGTGCAGAGGTTTGGGGGAACAAACCTGCCCTGAGCCTGTGGAGGATGCAGCCGGCGGAAATGAGCAGCTGCATCAGCTGGGATAGGCACTGGGTGTGTGATGCTGCTGGATGAGGCACTAAATTTGAGCAGACAGGTTGGAAATGAGGCTTGAGCCTCTGCCGTGGAAAAAAAAACTGAGGGAGCTGCCTCTTTGCAGGGGTTGGTATTTTGGTGCTCAGCGAGTGTCTGTGCAGTCAAGGGAGCTGGCAGGATCCTACAAGCTCAGGAAGGGTCAGTAAGTGTCAGAAACAAACAACATGGAGCATCTCAGTCTGGGGGAAAAGCAGGTCAGAGAAGCTCCAACGGTGTGCAGATCTCTGGTAGAGAGGAGTAAATGGTCTGGGCTCTCATCAGTGGCATCATTAAACACCTGAGAGGTGCACACATGCTAATCGATGTGCTGGTAGCAAGGATGAGACCATCAGTGCGAAGATGCTGGGAGGTTTTGAGCAGTGTTATTGATAAAGGATTCTGAGAAAGAAAAATTACAAACAAGAACCTCACTTGGACTAGCACAAGTGTTCTAAAGGTGATGGGATGGACTTGGCACAACTGGAAAAAAAAGGACATTTTCTGTGATGAGAGGAGAAAGTATTCCAAAACTGTGCCCTGTATCAACTTGTTTACCTTGTGTGCAAAGAGAAGCAAGAGAATACAACGCCTATATGCTGGACTTACGACCTATCGCAAAGTTTTTTACTTCAAAACTCTATGCCACTGATGTGTCTACGTAATTGTATATCCCTTATGCTCTTTTCACGCAAACTTGTGTATTGGAAAGAATCATTCATCAGTTTAATTTTTATTTGCACTTTAATCCCTATTTCTATCCCACTCCAAGCTAACGGTATGTGGTTTTGTTCCTCCCTTTAACATCCGTAAATAGAAAGCAGACGGGAAGTCAGGACTGTTGACAAAAAGCAGGAAAAGGAGAAGAAAAAGCCTTGAGAAAATGATAGCACACATGGAACACTCTGGTCTCAGTGTAATGAGGAGGCTTGTAAAGACTTGCATTTGTGAGTCATTTCCCCCTGCTGTATGGGATGTTTTACTTCCTAAACAAGGATCACAGTGCTCTGGTTTTAGGCAAATAGGTTGTAGATACATTTTCATAACTGAACTAGAATTACTCTAAAGGTGTGCAATTACTCTCACTGCTTTCTGTTTCTTTTAGACATGGCTTTTAAAATGTTTTGTGACTATTGACAACACTGGAAGGTAGTCTTAGCTCACCTTTTCCTTGCTTCGTTTCAGGCAACCAAAAGAGATATAGCTCTTTTCCATGTCCCACTAGCAGCTGTGGAGTTTCTCTCTCTCTGTAATGGATTTTACTCCAGTTTCTGGTGTTTCTGCCTGGATCTGCTTTGTTAGCTATGATCTCAGTATCATACTGAGGTGCACAGCCATTGATGCTGCCCACATGTTGGCTTGTTACAGGTGCAAGGAGATTGGCTTTCCTGGCATGGAAACCCAGATGGATGGCAGGAATCCAGCACAAACTCAGGCTTTGCCCCTTACAGACAATCTGGTTGTCACCAGCTTGACCCACACAGAGAGCAAAAGTAAATCTGCACTTGGGCACGGTTTATGAAGAGAGGAGGAATGTGGTCTCTGTTGTTTTACCTCTGTGGAAGAGACACAGACAACTATGGGGGATGCCATGCAGTGACCTCTTCTAGAAATGAAAGACCAGCTCTTACCTGTCCAGTTCAATGTGATCTAGGACCCTTGATGCAATTTGGGTTAAATGCCTTTTAGTGGTCCCAGTTATTGACTGCTTTTTTGATGTTACTCTTGGTATTTGGAAAGTCAACGTTTGTGTTTCTGCTCCTTTGGTCTTTGTGGAAATGAAAAATGTTTTACTGCTCTTGCAAAATGGCACACTTCAGATGCACTTTGTTAATATTTTGCAAGAGTTTTGCAAGCCCTCATTTCCAGGGCCCTTAATCTTACTGATCAGGATAATTTTGCTCTCACTTCAAGATCTCAGGTTCAATCCAGCTAAGGCAAAGGCATACTTATTTCTACAAAACGCTTCATGAGTGCTTCCAGCTTCACCTGAAAACAAAATACCTTGACAGCTTCACCGTGTCCCTAATCTCACACCTGCCCATTCCCACCCCAAGAGCACCGCTGTCCTCCCGTGTGCCTGTTCGATCCCCTTCCTCCCTGGGCAGCATCTCATCTGCCTTCTTCCCCCAAACCCACCCAGGCTCCCTGCCCTGCCAGGGCAGCAGCCCCTCTGGCCAGTCCCAGAGCCTTCATTGTCACAGTAAATCGGCAGCTTGAATACCAGGTCAGTTCTCACCCATGTGCAAATCCTTCTGCTTTGGAGGAATTCCCAGGACCCAGGCAGTGTCAATGCTCACAGCTTCAAGGTTCCCTCACACAGCGTGTGAAGGCTGCCAACAGCAGGAATTCACAGCAGCAGGGTATCACGCTGCTTATTGCCTGTGAACTCGGTGTAACCTGAGCAACTGAGGACACAAGAGCTGTATTCTGTGAGCTGAGGTCATCCTCTGGTTTGGTCTCACATTAACTTTGCTCTTGCATCCTCTGAGGTTTGTTTTGAGTTTCACACTCACCTTCCTCTGCAAACAGTAAGTTTTGACCACCACCCAGCCAAAGCCAAAACCTTCCTTGTTCTCTGGCCTGAAGGATCAGGTTGGAGGGAAGGAGAGGGGCAGGAAGGGAAGGAATGGAGACCAGGCTGACCTCCTTCGCCACAGAGGGGGACCAACAGGAGCAATGCCAACCTGAGTGCTTCTGAAAGACGCCTGCTGCTCACCCTCCCTCTGGAAACCCTCTCTGCTCTCAGGTGGGGGAAAGAGTTCTTGTGGCAGCTCTTCTCCAGGCTGGGGGAAGCTGGAAGCCATGTAGTCTGGAAAGACTTTAATGCAGTCAGGCTGGGGCTGAGGAGACTGGACCTCTGCCTGTAACATGCCTCCCAGTCTTCCCAAGGCTAAATTGTGGTATTGAGCAACACCAGAAATAACGTTGACCCGTGAACAGGGACCAGCAGTTAGTGCTAGTTTCTAGCCACAGCTTACCCCTGACCTGTTTTGCGATGCTGGGAAACCTACCACCCCCAAGTGCCTATTTCCCCTCTTATCCCTGACAGTTTTCCCAGGTCACTCCTTGTTTCTCTAGGCAGAGATGAAACCCAAGAGAGGCTACAGTCCTGGCTGGGAGGGCTGTCGTTTCTGAGGCAGCACTGAAAAGACTGAGGCTGATGATGGGACCTGAGCAGGTCCTGTCTTCAGCTGGAACCGTGCTCCTGCCACTGCCAACCGAGGAAAGCCCCACTGTGTCGGTGGAAACACCCCTGAAGATGGCTCCACTAGCACAATACAGGGACAGACTACAGGGGAAAGGGCTGATGCCCAGTTTGGGGGCACAGCTGTTGCAAGTGCTGTCAGTGCTCCGGGTTTGAAAACCCAGGTTGCCACAGCGGGTGCTTTTCATCTGAGCTTTCAGAGTCATCACGTCAGCTGGGTTTTGTAAATATTTCAAGAGCGTTTTGAAGTTCCAATGAAAACAGAGAGAACCTTTGATGTCCACAGATCTTTTATCCCACCGTACACCTCACCCCATGCTTTTCACCAATGCTGTTTAGTCAGTGTTCACTGAGGCCAAAGGGATGCAAGGTGCAAAATCTTGGGTCCACTGAAGTCAACAGCAAACGTATCCCTGGTTACAGTGAGACCAGGTTCACGGTAAAGTAAGTCAAAGAAAGTGATTTTAGTTTCAGTGTTTCTCTCTCTCTTTCGTTAAAAAAAAAACAAACCAAAACCGATCAGAAAATCAGAGCCTCTTTTGTTTAAAAAAACACAAAACTTTGGGGAAAATACAAATCAAAAAGCAGGATGGAACGAGCAATATGTGCAATGAATTAATTAATTTATTATTATTCATTTATTTTTGCAGAAAGGGTTGGTTTAGACGTTAACCCATGTGAGAGAACCAAACTGGATATTTTCTGACTGCCAGCCTGGAAGTCTCTGCATCACTGAATCAGTATTAAGAAAAACCTTCTGTGTGGATAGGCAAGGATTTGCTGTATTTGTTTTCTCAACAGAAAATGTGATTTTTTTCAACAAAATTGTGATTCTCTTGTTGAAAACACCTGTTCTGTAATATGGATATTTCGTGTACATTAATCACTCCAGGGGAAATTCTTATCCAGCAAGCCTGTTCAACGTGCTACTTTATTTTCCTTCTTTGTGTTTTGTTTTCCAAACATAGACACTAATAACAATTTCTGGGGCTCCCAGGGAGGTTCCCAAGTTTAATAAAGACTACGTTGTGAGTCTTTACCATACTACATTTCTGTTTGTTTCAAAACAACTGAGAAAACCAACTGAGGACAAAAAAAGCGTTGACATAAATTGGAGATTTCTGCATTACCTGTGTGGGTGTTTAAAGTGAAGAATACTCTGCCTGTGAAAGCTTGATTCCAGCAGATATACTAATATATACATACAATTTTTTAGTCTGTTTTCCTCTCTATTTTTTCTCTCCTACCCTATTTTCCTCCTTCCCTATGTTTCCTAATATTTTGTCAGTGTTTTGTTAGTGAATAGCTTTTTTTTTTTAATCCCCTAGGATGGTTTTTCTTCTTTTTTCTTTTTTAATTTTCATTTTTTTTCCCCTTTCTTTTCTTTTTTTAACTCGCTTTATCTTCCCATCCCCATTTCTCTTCCTCTTTCTCCTAGTTCTGGCTTTGTCTATGGGAGCTCACCCTTATCCCCAGTTTAGTGTGATAACAAAGAAAAAAAAAAAACAAAACAACCACTTGTTTTCAGAAGCTCCTGCCTGTCTCAGGACAAGCAATACGCTAGGCCGGCTCCTGACAAAACATAGCCCTTTTGTTTGGCGTGTGCTGGTTCACCCCAGCTGAATGAAACAGCTTTGTTTTAGGTGTAGATAGTACGTCAGGGCTGCCTGGCAGGTGCATCTTACAGCCAGTGTCACCCAGCAGTAAAATCTGTAATTACAGGTCATGGAGGCGGAGCACTCCTTTGATGTGACTTTTTCTGTTGTTGCAAGCGGATACAATTTGACTGAGGTATCAAATGCAGATAGCAGTAAAAATTTAATTAACAAATCAGGGCTTTTATCTGAAGTTTTAGAACTCAAGCCAACAGGTTTCTTCAATCTAAAGAAATCAAGAGATGGAGGGGTGAAGGCAGTGCCTTTGTAGTGATTACAGCTTATGACCTTTTTTATGATGCTTGCAAAGATAAAGCTTTTTTAACTGTTACTTTTCCCTTTGGAGAAGCTTTTAGATCTTCACTAAAAGCAAGGATATTGTCCATTGTATGCTTAATTTTCACCATTTTAACTCCTCAGTATGCACACATTTTCTCTTGTGATGCTGCAGATTAATTAGCAGAAGATGGAGTGTGCTTGCACCTGCCTTCATGCATCTGGGACTGCATGGAGTGCCCCGGCACCCCAAATTCACATACTGGCTTATTCCTCTTGTGGTGAGCCAGCCAGTGGCAGTATTGGTGGCCTGACCTGTGGGATGTAACATTTCTTCTATGATTTACTTAACATTTTAATAATGGAAGCCTGATTGAAGTAAGGCTGAAACTTGGATCTTTGTTTCTTCCGTAAGTGGAGAATACGCTCTTTGCTTTCAGTGCTTTCTAGGGATGCTGTCATGGTCAAAGCAGCTAGGTCCACACATTGCCTCAGTCATGCCACTCATTCTGGTTGTAACTGAGAGATGGGAGAGCAGCGTTCTGTCTTTTATGTGCTGCATGTGTGGTTACTGCTGCCTGTGAACTGAAAGAAATGCAGATGAGCAATAAAATAATAATAAAAACAATCCCTGTGCGTAGTGCCACCTCTGCTAGAGGTGTGTTAGAGCATCTCGGCAGCACATAATGAGAGAAACATGGATAAACAGAGGAGGCTGTACTCTCTATCTCAGTAAAGTAACTTGTCTTGCATTTATAGGTCGGATGTTCCTCAGAAGTTATTTCTGAGGATGTTTACAGACCAAAGTTACAAAATGCTGAAGAAAAGATTAAAGAGGAATACTGTGACCAAAAGAAAAATTGCCTCAGATGTTCATCGTGATACTATACCAGTACTAGATAACACTTAGGAAAGCCTTAAGTACAGAAGCGCTTAATCATGGTCTCAAGGACCTTCCTGAAATAAAGCCAAAGAACCTGAGTCAAAGACCTCTGGAATCAACACAGCACCACAGACTCATGCTTATGCAAACAGATGTTTAGAGGCATTAGCCTAGAATTTTAATGTACAGCTTCGGATTTCTGAGCTGTCTTCTAGCAGGACTACTGAAATAAAATCCTATTGAGCAGGATGTAAAGGGGCAAGGCTCCTATTCACCTAGTGAATTTATGGTGCTGGGCCTTTATAGTACAGTTACCCAATTCTAAAGTGTAAATGGTCAAGCTACCACTGTTGCAAAAGCATCAAAAGCTTTCCAAGGCTGTAGCAGAAGTAAGAAGCGAAAGGAAAGAAAAGAAAGGAAGAAAGAAAAAGAGAAAGAAAGCAACATTTGCCATCCCTGTGTTTAAAGCACGCAAATTGACTTTTTGATATTTGCATTACTAATTTTGGTGCTTTGATGGAAGTACTCTGTTACCATACTTTAAAGGCCCAGATATCACCTCACACGGCTAAGAAAAAAGGAGAAAAGACTTCAAAGTGAATAATTACCTGTTGATGATGTATTATATTTAAAGACTCTGGCTGTGGATTAAAGCTAGTTCTAAGGTTGTTAATAGCCTGAAGTAAACAACTAATGAATCAAAGAAAAGGAGCAAAAAGCAGCTATAGTTGAAGGACATTGCCATTAATACCAAAGGCAAGAGTTGAAGTGTTAAGTGTAACACAATAAAATACAGTCATTTCACACTAGATTGTATAAGAATTTAGAAAAATTGTCACAGGTGAATTACTAGGGCTGTCCTTTGAGCTTTGTTCTCAAAGTGCTTTGATGTGATGCACAGTACCATATTTTCCACCGCTATGTTTTTTCCCCTGCAGTTTATCTGCAATTTTTATGTGGTGTGATGAACAGAATAGATTTGAATGTGAAGAGCTATACCTACAGCAGTGGTGGAAACAGCATGCTTCCAGAAAGGAGAAATAAAAGTTCAAAGGAGGAGGCACAGAAATGGAAAGGGAGAGAAAACAGCTGAAAACAGTGCAGAATAAGCTGGATGTCCACAGGGATCCTTCTGGTTTCTAACTATTGAGAATCTTGATAAAATAGGAAAGTGAGTGATTTAAAGGGGTGACTGTGAGAAACTATCACAACATACTTTAGCTAAGTAGATGACAGCAGTGCTTCAATCTGTGGTCCCTCAATCACGGCCCATCTTCTTCCCACCAGGGCAAAACTTTTAAAGCTACTGGCAGTCCCCACAGGAGCAAGGGTGGAGGGCCTTCATTTCTTACAAAATGAAGCCCTAATCTTAGAAGCTTTAAAAGAAAGAGTATTATTTTTATTTAAATGTGTGGCAATTGAGGTCATTTGCAAAACTGGAACTTTTAAGGGAATACACTTTTTCTCTTTGAATATTATTTTGTGAGAAATAAAACACAGTGAAACACTGCAAGCTTGCAGCCCATTATGCTGATATATATGGCATGGTGCTAAATGACTATTCACTTCTCGTCAGACTTAAGCTTTTAAGGTTGCTAGATTTTCTCTGGGTTCATACATGTGGTTTAGGAATTGACTGAAAATAAGAGAAAGCATAATGTGGACAATACTCGTGCACTGAAGAGCTAGTAGGTATTTCCAATGAGAGTGATTATTTTTAAGGCTTAAAAATCAATATATTTCAAGAAACAAACAAACAAAACCAACAAGAAACTGCTATCAGATAAAGCTAATGATGCCCTAGGAGTGGCTTACAGATAATCCCTGTCTTTCTGCACTTATTACGCTTTCCTGAGGTAAGCTGTAAAACCAACCTGGCTATTCAGCAACGCCCACATCCAGTCTCTGTCATGTCTGAATCATGAGCTTTAAGTTAGGAACAGGAGAAGTATGTATGCAGTAGATTCCAAGGAAGAGCACCTGCATTGACAAAGCATGTGCCATCTACCTTGCTCTATGGAAGCAAGGCCCATGGGCTCAAGGTCTGCTTGGGAAGGTCACCCCAGGATCCCCAGCCCAGCAGGATGGATGGTGTGTGCCTGGAGCTCACCCTTAATCACAGGATGCAGTCTGGTAGGAATCACTTCCTTTTTAAGAGCCAAGACTGTCTCTTTTAAACTGGAATAAGCCACTGGTTCAGCTCTGTGGTCTGCTTAGCCATCCTTGATGGCATCAGTCTCACCGAGTGAGGACTCATCAGTCAGCACTCATCTCAGGGAAAGGATTGCTAATGTATATCTAGAAACACAACTCAGCCTAAAACAAGTGTCTATAAAGTGGCAAGAAGGATGTGGTAATGTAAAAAGGCTGAAAAGGGCAGTGGTACATGTGATGGCTGAGGGCAAGGCTTCCCTCATGACTTGCAGGGTTGCCGCTGAGTGTCTGCTCCTCTCCATGGAGGTGGCTGCTGAGGGATCTGGCACCATTGTATTTTATTGATACAATCACTGGCTTACATCCTCCAGGTAAGTATTCATCGTATGCTAACTACAGGACTAAACAGAGAACAAAATTGTCCCGACTTCATTTTGAGTATCAGTCTTTCCTTATCAAATGTTGGGATTCCTGTCATCCATCACGCAGTGTTTTGGAGATAGGTGTCCTGTTTGGGGCTGCAGCCTCAAGGGAAACAGTGAGTCAGTTTGGCATCCCATCATCACTGGAGAAAGAGTCCCTTCCTCCCACCCCACCCCATCATCTCCCGTCTCTCTTGCTGTCTCCTGGCTGTCAGCTCCCACGGCTTACCTGGTGCAAGCTTGGGGGACCCTACTTCAGATGATTAAATTCAAATATTCAGCAGACTACTAACCTGTCAAAAGACTAAAACCAGCTCAGGGAAGCGTCTGACCAGCATGGAGCTGCCACAAGGGAAATTGAGGCAGCACCAGGAGGTTCCCTGAAAGGGCGGAAGAGCATGAGAGAAGGGAAAGACAGATGAGACCTGCTTTTTTCCACAGGCGTGAGCTGTGAAATCTAAAAGGCATTTTTCTGAGTTTCCTTGGAGTCCCTGGAGAAAGCCAGGCAGTCTGAGCTGTTGAAGCTGAACTGCTCGCCAGGAGTTTCTGTAGCGAGAGCCTGAAAAAAGAATGTGGACTAGAAAACAAACTTTTGGAAGCTTAAAGTTAAATAAGGTAGAGCCCAGCTGTAATCCTTAGCACTTCAGGTAAATGTTTGTCACTATCCCTGTACTCACTGTTTCCCAAACACTTGACATCTGTGCTTCCCCTCCCCATGAGTGACAATACTCAACTCACCTGCATGCTGCTCCCAAGGTACCAACCCCATCTCCAAGCTATGGGCTTTCTCACAGTGGGGCTTCACAATATGGAAGATACTTGGCTGTCCTGTTGGGCCTCAGGTGAATGAAATACCAGTGAAATGCCTGATAAAGCCAAAGGGAATCACATAAAATAAGTGCAGTGGTCCCTGCTCCAAAGCAGCTGTCCCAGATTCTCCACCAGCTCACCCCAAAATCAGTGGTTTGATTATGGCTAGGCCACATTTTTCACACTAGTGTTCTTTGCACTGATGAGAGCTATTGGAAATGTCCCATCAAAGTACTAAGGGCTTGAGGGTGGCTTTGCTGGGAACAAGTGGGCAGAAGCTAGAGGGGGCCACAGGACTGCACAGCCCCTGTCCTGTCTCTATCAGTGTGGTGCCCGTCTATATTGGCATGTATATGTTGAGGGAAAAGCTAGGCAGATATTTCAAATGTGTTTGCTCACTTTTGTCCTGCCTCAGACACACACCATGCATGTATGCAAGAACCATATGTCTATTTGGGGTTCTTTCATGGACCATACATACTACTGCAATAAGCTGGCCATTTCCATGGCCTATTTCATGCTTCTTGTCTGCAGGTTTTGCTGCTCGCTCTGAGGATTGCATCCTGCTGAGTGTTTTGTGATTGACTCCCAGATCTCTGCAAAGTCTCAGACTCGGTTTGCTAAACTCGCTGGTTTAGTGCATTATTTGTTCTGTAGCAATGCCCAGAGGCACCTTTTTTGCAGAGCAGCGTCTGTGTCTGGTACACATGCAGCTGTTTGTCCTAAGGTCCGAGACACGTTCTCATAGCCTTGCCTCTGCCTCTCTGGCACATGATGTTCTCAGCCATCGCTAAAGATTAATATGTTCCATTTGGCACTGTTGTGAGAAAGCTATCTTGTTTGGGGGAAAATGTATTATTAAGCCCAAAGCAAAGATGCAGGCACTTTTTGGTGATGGTGTTGATTATTCACAAAATGTCATTCCCAAGTTGCCTTGTTTGCCGAGTGTGGGACATATGTTAGTAATTGCCAATGTGCGATGTGTATCTCTTCTATAAATGGCTGTTTCAAAACACAATTAGTAATAAAATAAGGGGGCTAAGAGGTTCCCTGGAAGATCTAACACTGCACCTCTTTTTAAACTGTTATCATTACCAGGCAAGACTTTTTCTCCCTCCTTGTCCAGACTGCTTTTCTTCCTGTAAAACCTCAGGCCTGTTCCCCATTTTTGTTTGTGTTGCAACTTCGGGTTTTTTTGTTCCTTCAGGAGACAGCTAATTGAAATCTATGTCTGCTGTTTCTTAATACACTTTCCACCAACATGTGGACTAGCTTTAGTTGAACAACTCCAGTAGTGACACAGAATGATTTTCAAAGACCTTGAAGGAGGAAATAGTTCTATGAAACTTCACTGCTCCTATGGATTCTATCTCTTGATTTTAGTTACACAGCACATGGACATAAAGTATCAATAGATACCTTAAAAAAGTCAGAGGCCTCGAATTTGCTGTCATGTCACCACTGTTTTGATGTGAAGGTATTAATTCAGATGGCATAGTTTTTGAACACATTGGTAGGATTGGAATAAATCTTAACATATCAGCCCCAAGAGATTTACAGCAGAAGTGTTTGAATGTGCAAATATTTGTGCAGGTGTGCAGACCTATGGAGTCTATTGTTACCACAGACCTGTTCAACTGAGGCAGTTATTGGTCTATAGTGATGGAGGTAGAAACAGGCTTTTGAGACCTAAATACCACTGGATAATGAATGGTAAGGACAATACAATGCACGTAAGGAGAAAAGTGCCACCTGTATGAGGCGCACTTGGAAATGGTGTTGTCGGGTTTGTCTGATACTTGGTGGGGCAAGACTGTTTGCTCGTTTGGTTAGCTGGTCACATATTTTTTTCATTCAGGATACTATGAGTTTGAGTGTGGCTGGGGTATAATGATGTGTAGATGGACGCTGGAGGTCCAGTTTTCTGGTGACATGGCCTAGTCTGTCAGCTAGCAAGGAGAAGACAAGGCGGTGCAGATGACTGATACAAAGTTATACCCACCCTTTTTGATTGTCAGTGTATTTTTTCATGTCTTTGTTGGACTCCTCATTGCTATGGGACACTTGTGTAATAGAAGAACTGGTTCACATCTTTGCGTGTTCTTTCCAATGCAACATTAGCCGCTGTGACCCACTCCCAGTAAATATTAGCTAACTATTACAATATGTTTTTTGAGGGATGTAGCCTAAACCAGAAGTTGACGCAAAATACCACATCCCACTTCCCAAGAGGCAACCATGGCCAAATTGTTCCACACTTCACATGGAGCAGCAGCCCAAAGAGCACTAAGGGCAGCAGGAATCTTTCCACTGACTTCAAAAAGCTTTGGCTCAAGCCACCCAAGACAATGCTAGGCCCTGTTTTTCCCCCAAAGGTGAACATGGCTTCAGAAACATTTCTGAGAGCCTGCCCTCTTTTATCCAGTGTGGCCAGGAATGATCCCAAACCAGAGATGTCCTGGCTTGGGAGAGGTGGTGCTGCTTGGCTGGGAATGGAGTCAAACCTTTGGCTTTTTTCCCTTTGATTGAAGTTTCTCATCCTCCAGAATGTGAAGCTTTCCCTGGCTCTTGGATAGGAGAATGCAGGTTGCTCTTTCCATGTGGAGTCAGTATTTGTTGAACTGCTTTTCCAGTTTGGATTGGTTGTTTTCCCATTAAAGAAGGAAAGAGGGGTAAATTGGGTCACTTTTTGGAAGGAAGTGGAATTGAATTACTGTTCTTACCTACTTTCTATCTGTGTAAGCCCTGTGTACGTGTTCTTGTGCATCAAATGAAGTAAAAAACATAAATAGAAGGTCTGATTCCTGCTTCTCTGAACATACAGTTTTAATGATAATGGATTTAAATCCGACTGTTTGACTCATCATTTATGTACTTTGTATGTGGATGGTACAGTCTGACAGCATCACTGACTGGTAAGAAGCCAGCACAGGTGTTCTAGCAGGGCTCAGGCATCATGACCACTATTGCAAAAACAAAACAAAACCGAACACAAACAAACAAAAATAACACACACAAAAAAACCCTGCAACCAACCAACAAAACTCCAGAAGTAAAAGTATCCTGTGCAAACCAAGGAACTGCCTTGGTGACCCCAGGGCTGAGCCATTACTTTTCAGCTCAGGGTTAAAACTTCCTGTTGTACACTTTCAGGACATTAAAAAATGCAACGGTAGTTAGAGAGGTTAGATAACATTAAGCAACTTTCTCTATTTTTCATTTTCGGCTCTCCCAACTATAATCTGTTAAATTACATCTTGGTAGCACAGAGCCAGTAACAATGATTGCAACCCTCTGTCTCACAGGCGATGGGTAACTACATGTCAGGGCCTGACCCCTACTGTTGCTGCCACAGGAGCTGTGACTACCCAGGGAGCAGCAGGAGAAGCGTGGAGAGGTAGCACTGGGCCATGCAGAGAAAAGGGATCAGGCATGACCAAGTTAATCACCACCACCCATTAGCTGATTTCTCCTACACACTCTTTTTTCCAGTGGGAGCCAGAATCAATAATATAACATTATTGCTCACAGTAGTGCCTGTGCTGGGATATATGCTTTGCTGACAGGAGCTGAAATCTTTGAGGTATTTGCCATTGGGAGCTTGGTCCCATCCCTCCTGGTTTGTTTATTATTTGCAGCTTTGCTGCCTCCGTCTCTCAGCCAGTTGGCTTGTGTGGAAAGGGGATTCCTGGAAGAGCAGCGCGAGGCTGGCTCGGGCCTTGGGGGGTCGTTACCAAGTCCCCAGTCATGCACTTGACGCTGAGATGCTGAGTGATTTAGGATCAGACGCTTGCTGTCTTTGCCTCCACTTCCCTCTCTGTGAAATGTTGATGGCGGTGCTTGCTTCACAAACGGCATGAAGCTGTGCAGTTGCCAAGCTCTCTATGAGGCAACACATGACATTAATTAGCTGTGTTGTATAGGCCCAACACTGAGAAAGGAAAAGGTTGTTTTGTCATTGTGGCACTGAGAATATTGTGTTTCTCCATCCATCTTGAACAGCTAGCCTTGTAGGGAATAAGTGAGAATCAGTTGTGCACTTTGCCTTTATGTGTTCAGATACAGAAACAACCTGCAAATATGATGACACTCAGCATTTATCATTTGAGCTATCAGAAGATTAAAATATGTGATTTTATTGGTTGTCTTTACTTGGGTTCCAGTATCTGACATTCTGCTTTGTTTGCTGAATGGACTTGTACTAAAAAAAGAGCTAAAAATAAACTAATGAGTTCCTTTGTTTTCTCAGTGCTCATTCTCTTTCCCCATTACTTATCAGTCTTCTCCAAATTTCTGTATATTATACACTAAGGATCAACTTCTGCTTCAGTTTGAAATCAATTGCAAATTTCCCATATACTTTAGCAGGAACAGAAGACGCCTCAATGCCTCACCGAAGTTTTTTTAAATGTGAAGATGCTGAGTTCCTTAGAGGTGATGCTTTGTACTCTTCAGACTATGAGTTGATTCGCTAAATCCTCTCTTCATGCACATGAGAAAGCTGAAAACAACCCCTTGACTCTCTCTTTCATGTTGCTTGAACAGCAAAAAGTGCCTCGTTTGTTTGTGAATTATACTGATTATACCATGGTCTTATGGATTACTATGCATTTTTCTCAACACGAGAGGAGCATGCAGGGTAATTTTGGCAGTGGATTATGTATTGGGTTTGCATGGCAAGGTTTTGGTAACAGGGGGGCTACAAGGGTAGCTTCTGTGAAAACCTTCTAGAAGCTTCACCCATGTCTGACAGAGCCAATGCCAGCAAGCCCCAAGAGAGGCCCACTACTCTCCAAAGCTGAGCCCATCCACGATGGTGGTAGTGCCTCTGGGATAACATAGTTAAGAAGAGAGGAAAAACCTGTTGTGGAACTGCAGCCGGAGGAGGGAGAATATGTGAGAAACAGCCCTGCAGACACCAAGGCCAGTGAAGAAGGAGGGGCAGAAGGTGCTCTAGGCTCCAGAACAGAGATTCCCCTGTAGCACACGATACAGACCATGGGGAGGCCAGCTGTCCCCGTGCAGCCCACAGAGGACCCCACGCTGAGCAGGTGGATGCCTGAAGGAGGCTGTGACCTGGTGAAGAGCCCACGCTGGAGCAAGGTCCTGCCAGGACCTGTGGCCCCATGGAAAGAAAGAGCATCCCACACTGGAGCAGGTTTGCTGGCAGGACTTATGACCTTGTGGAGGATCCATGCTGGAGAAGTCTGCTCCTGAAGGGCTGCACGTTATGGAAGGGACCCACTCAGGAGCAGTTGATGAAGAACTGCAGCCTGTGGGAAGTACACACATTGGAGAAGTCAATGGAAAACTGTCTCTCATGGGAGGGACCCCATGCTGGAGTAGGTAGGGGAAGTGTGTGAGAAGTCTTCCTTCTGAGGAGGAATGAGCGGCAAAGACAACATGTGACGAACTGACCAGAACCCCATTCACCAACCCCCTGTGCTGGTGCGGGGGAAGGAAGTAGAGAAGCTGGGAGTGAAGTTGAGCCCGGGAAGAAGGGAGAGGTGGGGGGAAGATGCTTTAAGATTTGATTTTATTTCTTATTATCCTACTCTCATTGGATGAACTAAACTAATTTCCCTGAGTCGAGTTTGTTTTGCCTGTGACTGTAACTAGTGAGTGACCTCTCTGTCCTTATCTCAACCCACGAGCCTTTTGTTTTATTTTCTGTCTCCTGTCCAGCTGAGGAGGTGAGCAACAGAGCAGCTTTGGTGGGCACCTGCTGTACAGCTAGGGTCAATCCATCACAGAATATTACTACCCTAGTTCCACCAATATAATCATAGCCAAAAAATTTGCAGCATGGGATGGTTTCTTTGTTTAGCATTTTGGAGATGTCAGATACCTATTTTTTGCACAGCTTACTATGTGGCCTTGTAATCAAGTCTCTAGCTGCATTACATTTGATACGGGTTGCTAGGAATTAAGACCTCGACAACAGGCTGTCATTCATACCTTTTGCAGGGTGGGGTGAAGGTATGAAATCTCCTCACTATAAAAGAGCTGAATCATATTACTGGAGAGGATCACATTACTGGACTTCGTGCACTTGATGAATCTCTGGCCTTGTGTCCGCTTCATGATTGCCTCCAAGATGTAACAGTGGAAACAGATTCAAGCGCTGTGAGGGTCCAAATTTCAAAAGATCAGGGCTCTGTGTGGTGGAGTGCATGGCCAGCAATGCAGGAGGAAAAGGACCTGTTGGAAAGCCCATGGTTGTCTCTCTCTTCACTCATGCAGTAATCACTGTAGCTTCCTTTCTCAGTTGTTTCCTCATGATTCACTGATTCTCCTGCCCCCGGGCTCAGAGATTTTATGGTTCCTGGCAGCCCACCAGACTCTGAGGGAAGAAGGACCATATGTGTGTGATGAAAAGGATGAAAGCTTTATACAATCAGCTCTATTTTCCCTTCCTTGTACAGGCGCTTGTTTATCACTGTAGTTTTCCTGAAAGATCAAAAATAAAGTCTTCCTGGCTTTGGAGCAGTAAAAAGTAGTTTTTGTTGCAGAAATGTGACACCATAGGTGTTAATATGAGTCTCACTATTTTGGTTCTTTTACATAAAAGAATGGTGCAGCTGCCTTGCCATATTTAATACTGCATTGTTACCAATATTGTGAAAAGGCTTCAGTACAAAGTGATCTTAACAAGTAACAATGACATCACACCAACAGCAGTAATCCAAAGTAGATCACCTCTTCTGCCTTCCTTTGTTTGCCTTTGCATTTCTGTTCCAGGTGAACTATGAAATGCTCTAGGCCATGCATTTTTCTGAGGTGACCACAATTCTTCAGTAGCAAGCATCTCTGCCCTTTAGCTGTGAACCACATGGTACTCCAAACAAGACAGCAAACCACTAGGAATGTCAGCTGCGTCCCACCCTACTGGAAATTTCAGATTTTTCTGATGACAAAAATATTTTCCTTGGCTGATACTCTATAATAGTAAACAATGATAATAATGCTTGCTTTTAAAATGTGTTTTTCTAACTTTGGAGTCTGAACACTGTATATCACATACTTTTAATTGAGTCTGCTCTTGTTTGAAAAGGTTTGTATTACACTTAAGACTTAGGAAAAGACATAAGACAAAGGAAAATGGATTCTCAGCTGATGGAATCCAGAATTTCTTGGTTTTATTGGGATAGAAGACCAGTCTTGTTTTTCTCAGCCCACCTATTTGACCATTACACTACAGGCAGATAGGGTGTTATCACCTCTTAAGAAGTAAACACCTAGCTATCAAGAATCCAAACGATTCAAGCTGAGATGTTTTACTTTGCAAGGCAGAGAATGAACGCACCATAGCTTAGTAACTCTAGCATGTTTTTCAAGCAGATACCTGAAGATGTATATTCTGTGGCTTTGAAACTGTTGCATTACTATCTTTTTGCTCTTTTTTGCTCTCCTTTTTTTTTTCACTTTAATTTTTTTTCTTGTTTTTTGTTTCTTTTCTTTTTTCCTTTTTTTTTTTTTTTTTTTTTGGAGGGGGGTGTGTATCCCTCTATATTATTATGGTTTTGTGTTTTTCAAGGTTATCTTTCTGGAATAAAAACAAACACTGGTTTGTTTTCTTTCAAGGAAGATTTTGGTTGAGGTAATAATACATCTGTGGTGAACAGCAAGGGGCCATCCGTTTACTGCTGAAAAAATATTCATAAAGTAAACATATCATTGAAATACATGGAAAAGGACAAAGAAAAGCCTCCCAGAGTGCCTCTGTCAAGGCTGTTATTTAAAGCTTTTGGATTGTTTCAACTCGTGTGGCTTTGAACAGAGCTTCTGAGGATGTCTGGGCTAAAGCTGCCCACTGTTTTACTTGAGTGACAGCCTGTTCTCCCACTTCTTCAGCTACTGATCTGCAGGCAGGCACACAGACCGACCTTATATCACACATGCAGTGACTTCAGGATACTGAGAGGGCCCTGGATTTGCACAGGTCCACCAGACCTCCCATATTCCCTTCTGCCACTAAATCAAAGGGAAATATTGCCTGAATGGCCTCCCCACGAGCTCTGCATCTTGACTATTTACAAGACATGCTTGCTTATAGTGTTAGGTGACGAAACCTTTCGGCTACAATTTCCCTCTCTGCATGAACATGTATGGGCAGGGATCCTAGGAAAAGAGTTCTTCGTGTTTTCATTTCTTCTGTTTGGCGTGTGAGGGTCACCTTTTGACAGAACAACTGGGAAACTCAGCCCCTTCTCCAGCCTCCTGATGCTGTTAAGGCACTGAAGGGATCTGAGAGGAACACGATGAAGGCAGCAAGAGCCTTGCATGCTCTCCATCTCAGGAAGGTCCACGCTCAGGGGGTCTCCTTGCTGGGTCCTCAACCCACAATGACTCTGCCATGCTGAGGTGGGACTTCCCACCTCTCATATGTGCCAGCTACAGTGGAAGAGGATGAGATGGGAAGGCCTGACCAAGTCTGCTCAAGTTATTTCAGAGGATGCAGTTTCTGTAACACTGCTCATGCTCTTCAACTGCTGCCTGCCTTATCGCTGTGCTGACAGGCGTTTTGACCCTGAATAAGTGTCACTGCAACAAATTTGGGATGTTAGGTGTGAGGTCTGTTTCAGTGATCTTAGACTGTCCTGATAGTTCATCATAATAAATTTACAGGGCAGCTGGAAAAAGTTCAGAGACAGGCAACAAAGATGATCCAATGTACAGAAAGACTGTGTATGAAGGATGACTAAGCCAGGACATTTTTGTTTGGAAAGGAGATAGTGGAGGAGGAGGCGATGGATTTACAAAAAAAAATCTTGAGTGGCACGAAAATAATGAGTAGATGAATTTTTTACTCTTTTCTAGTACGAGATGTGGGAGGCATCAGTTGAAGCTAATAAAATAGTAGGGCTCCAAACACATCTTGTCAGGCAGCTGACCTGTGGATCTCCTTGCTAAAGGATGGTGTGGGTGCTGAAGTTTTACATGGATTCAAGGACAGACTGGAGAACTTAAAGGAAGAGTAATCCTCTGAGAGCAGTAAATACATACAAACCACAGCCTTATCAGGAAGTTTCTGCTCTGAAAATGACTGGTAACTGCGAGAGTGTTACAGGGAGTTTTCATATATGCCTGTTCAGTAGGCATCCACTCTTGGCCATGGTGGGAAGCAGAGTAGGGGCTAGAAAGACGTTCAGTCTGACATTTTACGGATTTTCTTCACTTCTTCACTGCAGGGAAAAGTCTACAAAGCTGTAGAAAATAAGGGTAGGGTTTACCTCATTTAACTTTAACCATCAGAAAGCAAAGGCTCTAGTCACTTATAGAATCATAGAATGTCCTGAGTTGGAAGGGACCCACAAGGATCATGGAGTCCATCTCCTGTCCCCGCACATGACAACTCCACAGTTCACACCCAGTAATCAGTAGTGCAGAGAGCACATCGCCCACCCTAAGACAGGCATCCAGGAGGATGAGTGACTCTTCATCTCCATTTACCTTTTATTTCTATTTTGCCAGGGGGTCTGGACAGCTGCCTAGAGTTGGATGAGTACTTTATAACTTCAGTTAATCTTACTTCAGTGAGACTGATCCTGGTTAAAGCAGTTTTTAGCAGTAGGTTTAAGGCCTTTCACTGCAAGATTTTAAATGCATGCTGTGTTAAGGCTAACATTTATTAGATGTGGGCTCTGAAAAAAGCTCCTTGAACATGACTGTGATTTTCTCTCTTCAAAGGTCAGTGGGCTGCAGCAACAAAACCAATCAAGCTCTGCCTGGGGTCTGAGGAAACTTTATTTCAGAGTGTGGGACTGCTGACATTTCACTATGCATTTAGACACTGCATCTGAAACTAATTAAAAAGAAGGTGACTGATAGTTGATAGACACAGATTGCTGGCCTGTGTTGTACTATCCAGAAACATTACCTGACCATTCCCAGCTGTTGTTCCAGCATGGGGTACCACCAGCTGTCTCATCGAATCATACCACAGAATAAGAGCAGAGAAATCTTCCATATTATCCTCCTACAAGAAAACAACCACCACGGACAAGACCACAATAACAAATAATAAAACCTTGAAAGCTAGTTTTTTTTCTTCCTCTGATTATATTTTACCTTCCAGGAAGCAAATGTAAACACAGTCCAAGTTCTTTCTAGCTTTGTAATCAACAGCCTTTGTTTTTGTAAATGTATCTAAACTGCTAACTTAATTTGCACAGCACTTGAATGACTCAGAAAATTCTTTCTCATCCAGACTTCTAATATGCAGTATGACAGACCTTGGCGCTGTTGAAGCAGCATACCCTGCCTGTGTTCTGTGGATTCTTCTGTGGATATGTTAATCATTACAGCACAGCTTTCCAAAACAAACAGATACTGCTGAATGTTATATATATATATTCATTAAAATTAAATAGTTGTATTTTTTTTAGTATAAATCTGTGTTTTAGTTCTGCCTTTTATAAGAGATAGTGGCATTCGAGATGCAAAGTCAAATTTGTCCCAGAATTTAGATTTCATAGGGGCAGACTTAATAAAGCCAAGATCAGCAGAAATAGCCCCATTCTATTTTCCCTTTCTAAATTTGACTTGATGTAATTATTTAAATGTATAACCAGTATCTTAACAACACGAAGGCTACTATATTTGATCCCAGATATGAAACTTGTAGGAAATGGGTTACTATAAAAAGAAGTGAGGAATTTGTTTTCACCAACTTGACTGAGAAACAGGCACAAATCTTAAAATTGTACTTTAATTTTCTTTGAATTTTAGAAATATCAGATGCTATTTGACAAGTAGGTATGGAAAATAATAAAAAAATCTCTGGATACTAATGTTTCTAGGTCCTACAGTGTCCTAAATGCTGCTGATCACATCTAAATGCCATTGATATAGAGTTGGTGGAAGGGTGGAGTCAGACCCAAAGCCTTTGTTATCTGCTCTCTTTAACCTGGCCAGACCTTTATCTGCCACGGTCCTTGCTGTGTGTGCAAAGTTCAGACATAAGTGCTTGTCATCTAGAGAATGAGAAGCAACAGTACCCCCAGTTAAAAAGAGCTCTGTTTGAATACATTCAAAGGCTACGCAGCATGGGAGAAACTCATCATCTGAGCCAGCATGGGCAGCTCAGTACTCCGAATATTTTTATGGAGCTTTTAAAAAAGGATGAGCTGACAGCATCTTACCTTACCTACTACCCCGGATGTTTTTATGTACTGTCCTTGAGCAAGGCTGTCCGTGGGAGGTAAGGCTGGTCGAATGACTAAGAGCTAGCAGTATTTAGACACCTACCTCCCCTTCGCTTAAGTTAAAATTAGGCACAGAAATGCCTTCGTGGATTCAGGCCTGGTGAGCAGCGAGATATGGCAGGGAATCGAAGTGACCTGCAGGAACAGTGCGGTGGCGGCGGGTGTTTTGTGGCTATGCCAAAGGTAGACACACCGAAGGAATTGTCTCTGGCTGCACCGTGCCATCCTCCTCTCCATGCAGGAGTGAGCCCACGCTCACCCGAAGTCAATGCTGACTTTCTAGGATGGATGGGAATTACAGCTGACCAAATAGCTTGTGCTAGCTGTCCCATCAGCTCTCTGAGGAAAGTGTTTCCTTAGAAGCATTTCTGGAAGTCCTCTGCAAGTTTGCGATGTGGCACTTTTTAGTAATATGCAAGGAGCGATACTAAAGCAACCACACAAGGGTTGGACAGTGTACAAAGAGAGCTTTCAAGAAGGCTAATATCAACAAATACAGGTCAGATACACGTAATCATTTATCTGTTCTGGCCACGCTAACGGTAAACCAGCTGCAAACATATGCAGATTACACATTGAGTCTAGTTCAAAGGCTTTTTACAATTCCTTAACTCAGACCCAAGCAGGGCAATGTGGGCACCAAGACAGACACAGAAATCTTCCTTGGACAACCACTTCTTAGCCTGGCATTGCATCTTGATTATCTCCTTTCAGAAAAGGCGAGCTGCTAATAATTATCTGGTTTCATTGCTGTTATAATTAAGAAGCTAGGCTACATATCTTGTATGTTTACATTTAATTTTCAAGCCTAAAGGAAGGGAGAGAAGCTGGTGAGGGAGAAGGTTGGTCATGAGTTTTAGCTGGAATAATCTGTGTTTCTGGGCGATTTAGCTACAGGACCATCAAATATCCAGAGGAAGGATGGGGAAGCTACTTCTCATGTTCAGCAGCTGTTACAGACAGCGTGCTGGGAGTTTGCTGCCCTTGCAGCCCTCTCACCGTCACCATCCAAGACCTGCTCTGGAGGCAGAGGGACGAGAGAAGCCACATGGAGCAGTTAAGGGCCAGACTGCAAAGCCAGGAGCTGGACAACATGGGAACAGGTGGCATGCCCACTGCGTGGGCCACATCCCTCTTAATCCTGCTCAGAAACTGCAGTCTCACTTTGCAAACGTTCTGAGGGTTTTTCATAAGGCTTTTGCGGTGGTGACACGCACCCAGGCTCGAACGCACTGTGTATGACTTCTGAATCAGCACTGACATGTTTTAGGCTTGGTGAATTTTCCTTTTTCCAGGGAGAGAAAAGGTCCTTATAAACCTCTTTCAGCTGTAGTCCCAGGATATTTTCCATACTGGATACACAATTCCTTATCTTACTAGAAATAAAGGTGCCACAAGGGTTATGTACGAAGACTCATAGCAAATAGGGCTGATACTTCTGGACTGCAAATCCCAAAGAAATGTCACCACAAATATCCGTTGATTTTGGAGTAATCTAAAAATGACAACTGAGCTCAGCTTCAGTGAAAAAAAAAAAAAAGAAAAAAGAGGAAGGCTTTATAAGAAAATAACGCTGTTTACATATAAAACACTTAATGGGACTGTGATTTTTTCAAAGTGCTGTGAGTTGAAAGTTGTTTTTCATTCAACAGCTACAGCTGTGACTCCAGCTGTCCCTCCTAAATGTTATTTGTTTCAGGAAGCCTCTCATCTAGAGGACTGAACTTTCAAAGGGACTCAGAGTTGTTCATCCCAGACTCCCTTTTTGTGCTTCATTGTGTATATGCTGATGAGCCGAGGGTGGTTGCCAGGTGATAAATTACTAGCAGGTGATAAATTGATAGATAACCTGCTCATTAGTTAGGAGGTTTGTAAGTAAAGTAGGGGAGAAAAGATTCTGGAGGACATGGGTTTTAGAAGGAGAGTGCTGTTAATGCAAGCGGATGAGGGCTCTTGTGGGATATTATTTTTAAAAAAGTAAGTAATAATCTGGCTCTACAGGTAGCTGTTGCATGTAGTTCGTGCTGCTTTTTGGAAGGGGTGGCTGGGCACTCTCGCTATGGCTGGAAGTTTTTCTTCTTTAGCTCCTTATACATGTGGACTTTTCTGCTTAAGACTGCATAAATAGTTTGGTGAGCCTGAATGTATCCCTGCAAGACTGCACTATTTTAATCTTAAAATGCATAGCATTGATGTTTGTAACGGGGGAAAAAAAGTCTCTTTCTTGGGAAAACAAGGGGTGAGTATTCTGTGATTAATGCTGACAGCATAGCTTGAAATATAAGGCCATATAATTGTACAGCAGTGTCACCTTCCACCAAGTAAGGTCCTCCTTCTTGTTGAAGAAGCTTTTAATATTAGTAGAACTGCAGAGTGCACTGTCCAAGATCAAAGCTTGATTATCATGTGGTTGCTACATTTGAATTTTAGTAAAATTCCTGTGGATAAATGTTGTTTCTGGCAGTATCTTGTAGTGTAAGAGTTCTCGAGACAGTAAATGCTTTCCAAGGTGTGCGTGGTTGGTAGAAGCTACCTCTCTGCCCTTGGTTAGCCAGGGCTCTCATTTAATACCCATTAAAACTTGGTTCTTGAAATCTGGCTCTGTGAGAAACTTTTAATGAGCCGGACTTCCCTGAAATGAGGCAGGTGCAAACAAGTCAATTTAATTACTTCAACTTAAAGTAGCAGTTTTCTTGTGTAGCCACTGAGGATTTTTCCCTTGTCTAAAGCCATTTCTGACAGAACTAGGAGGACCTGAAAATACTTTTGCTCAGTCAGGGCTGGCAAAAGGTATGAAATTATCCATGTGTTGGCTGGTATTGGAGTGAAATTGGTCTCTTGCCACCATTTTTGCCAACACAAGCTACACATGCAAAAGACACAATACTAGAGTTAGGCACAGGCTCATGGATCCCCTGTGGCTCTCTCCACATGTATGAAAAGAAAATACATGTTATGATGATGCACCAACTTTAGGAGTTGTTCCAGGTGTTGTCCCCAGAGCATCCAAGGGAGCTAAAAGTTATGTGTGTGCTCCAGGAAACAGAAGAGCAAACACACAAAGTACGTTAAGCCCAGGCAGCCAATCTGTAAGGATGTTGTGCACAGAATAAACCAGGAACTACGGCAGATATGTTGGGGCCTTCACAATTTGTTCTGCAGTAGGAGGTTAATATAAAGTTCTGCATTGTGTCTACAATATAAGGCTGGAAGCAGGTAACTGGCTGCCTCTTTCTGCAGAGGTTTGCCACTGCAGTGAGTGTAGCCTGGAGGAGTTTGTACCATCTGCAATGGACAATCATAAATTAGTTTAAAAGAAAGCCACAAGAATAGTTTTCTATCATAGCATTGTTACTTGACAACAAATACTCTCTGTTAAAGTCTGTGTAAATGGCTCACCAGAGGAAGCAACGCTGACTCCCAAGAAAGTGGTTTTGAAAGCCTGTCACTAGAAAATTTTGGCAACATTCACACTGTGAATATGTGGTGACGTTGGTATTTTATGCTCAAAGTTAATCCTGTGCTGCATGCAGCTTTGTTCCAAATTTTCTGGACCTGAAGAAGCACTGCAAGCAGTCAGTAATATATTAATGTAAATTGCAAAATACTTCTGAATATCTGTGCCTAGCAAACACCATTGTTAGGGTGAGGGGGAAGTGGGACGGAGGACTTGTGACAACAAAGTTTCCAGACAGTCTCTTCTATCATCCAGTAAACTGACACTGTAATACAGGGTCACTGCTGCTAATTTTAACTACCGGTGAGTACTTACTAGTGGTATAGAACACCATCTTAAATCCTTTCAAAGACCTACGCGAGCTGCAGTTTGGGGGGAGGCTATTATTTTTTCCCCATTAGAACAACAGAGAGAACTAGAAGGGGAGACGTCAATAAACTAGACAAGCTTTTTGTTCATCTGAGATCATCTTCAGTTGAAAATTAGAAGTGGGAATATCAGACTAAGAATTGGGTGAGAACTGTTGCTTTGAGGATTAAAGGACAGAAAAGTGTTTTCAGCCCATTCTGAAGTTTGACAGCCCTTTGCTTAGTAGGGGAGCTTTCCTTAAAAATATGGATTACCTTGTGGGGCCCCCCTCTATACCAAGATATTTGTAGCAACATAATCTGTGCTGTAAAGGTGGGAATAGCTGTATATGGGAGGCATAGGAATAAATTCTCAATAACAGAGGAGATGGAGCCTTCTTCCAGGTTGTGTAAAACCCATGCTGGGTAATGTCTTCATATATACCTATCTTTTGGTGAAAATACCATTTTAAGAACTTCCTGCTCTCTTCCCATCCACAGAACCTTATTCAGCAACCTCCCTCCCCTCAGTCCTTGGCTGGGATGCACAGCTCTTTAGGAGGCCCCTGAGAAACTATATCAGTGAATTGATCAGAGGCTTTTAGAAATCCCAATCAAAAAAGCATAAACCAGCCCTGTGCCTGAGCTAATGAGCCCTATTTGTGTTAGCAGGGTACTACTGCTTTCAGTCCAAAGTCTCTGTGTGGAGCTCACATCTACCTCTTGAGCCTGGATCTAGCTGGGGACCCAGATGTGGGGTCCCATCATGTAGTGTAGATGAGCCTGGTTTATCCCACGTGCTGACCACATCTTTGACTATAGGAATCTAGACTGGCTTTGTAAGATCTTGCGTATCTGTACTAAAGACATCCTGAATTATCGTGTCTTCATGTGCTTAAAGGTTCTCCTGATAGGACTTCTTAGAACATCATGCCTTTAAAACTTGGGTAAGTCCTACAGACATATGAGGATAGATTGCCTATAAATATATACATAATCCTGAGATTGGCAGCCTTGTAGATGCATAGACATATAAGCCAAGCCTATCGCTGGGGGTTATGAGTAGCACATGAAAATAAACAGAATCACAGCAGCAGGCAGTGATCTAGTAGACTGTAAGAGGTGGGTTTTCTGCTATTCCTCCTCCCCGCTTAGTCTTCCTCGATGTAAAATATACATCCATTGTAGTATTTTTGCTATTTTCATCAGTAGTTCAGCTACATGGGTTTCAGTTGGCGTAAATTTAAAATTTTTGTTGATAACTTACATTTTGTGTAGATGTCAACATTTTTTTTTATTATGTGATACCTACAAAAACTTGATACTATTAAAAAGACAATATCTGCAGAGAAAATCCCCAGTATAAAGTTTGCTCAGGGTATTTTAAAGAAAACATAGTTATTGCAATAACTGTTAATCCAAAACACTTCACATGTGGGAAAGCTTAGCTGAAGAAAGAACAGTTCATACATATAAAGATAGGATATCTATAAAAATAGGCATATAACTTGATCATTTGAACCCCTAATCATGAGTTTAAACAGTGATCTCTAGCTCATTTCCTTTTCCCACTATTTAATCTGCAGATTTATGTGTATAACCTCTAGGAGAGAGACACAGCTTGAGTGTGCTGTCTTGCTTCGTCTGGCTTTTTAGAAACACTCACGCCAATGCTGTTATCTTTTGGGATGGCTCATCTTCATATGGTGGTGGTAGTTTGTTTCTTTTTAAAGTGTTTTTCTATTATGGTTTTGTGTTTTAGAAAAGTGCCTTAAAAGTATGCTGTTGGCAGGACACAGCTATCTTTTCAGTATATTATTAGCTTATCAAGGCTGGAACTTGCTAGATAAACTCCGTAATATTTGCCTATATCATCCCTCTGAGCCTCTTATATGTACTGTAACTTAAAGATAACTATCAATAGTATAGTAATTCCTGTACTTGGAATTTAAACGCTGGAAGATTTGGATTTTTACGGGGTTCATGAGAAAGTTGTTAAGAATGACATGCCAGAACTTCATTTTTTCATCAAGTTTAGGGTCTATTTTAAGGGACCTGCATTGACTCCGTGCTGAGGTCTACGTGCACACAAACGAGTGCATGGAGAGCTTTGTCCTGTATGGCAGTCCACAGCGGCTTCCCTGCCCCAGCATGAGAATTGTGTTGGATCTGTGGGTGCCTCACCCTGTGCAAAAGCTGCCCCTGACCTGCACATGGATGAGTGTCCATTCCTCTTCAATGCTGCTTTGCCTTAGTATGCTGAAACAGAGCTGAATGGCGGGGTCCTGGCCCAGGAGCAGGTGTTTGGGTCAGCTCTGTGGTGGGATGGAGGTGAGGGGCTGGGAAGCTGCTGGATGCTCTGTGGGGAGCTGGAGATAGGTGTTGCTGATGGTATATAGGTCTGTTTATATATATATAAAAAAAATTTATATATATTTAATATTTATATTTATTGTATTATATATTTACATATAATTTTATATATTTATTTTTATATTTTTTAATATATATTTTTTTATATAAGTACTCTGCTGTGGTATCACCTAAGTGAAGGGTTTCTAAACCTATGTGCCCAGCACAAGGACAAGGTGATGGATCCTAACGTGTAATCAGCCTTACTGAATGGATCAAAGTGTGTATTTACTACAGCCATGTTAAAAATCCTGCAAGCCACAGCCACACTTAGCACAGTTTGAATATTTCATACCTTCCTGGTTTTAGTTTAGGCTCAGTTCTCTCATCTGCTTCCAGCTGGGTCAGATGAGTGTAAACAGATCAGTTTGTCTCTAAGCATACAATTCCAGAAAACTCCGAGAGCCAGTTCAGTCCAAAATGCCATTTGCAGAAATGGAGATTTTAACACTCACGCTAGGCTGACAAATCCTACACTGCTCCTGTTTTCTCTCTGCTGTTTTTCTTGGGTAAGCAGATAGTTTTCTGGAAAAAAAGTCCAAGTTCTTTGAACGTGTTCTGACATTCATGCGATGTTCCTCAGCAGACTCTAATTTTCATAGCAAAAAATTGTCTCTTCCAAAGTCATGCAGGTATTCACAAGCTTGTTTCCTTGAAAGTTAATGTGATTGAAGACCTAAACTTTAAGAAATGGTAGCTGCAAAATAACTTTATCCTCAAACTTTCTCATTAATATTTGCCCAGAAGACTCCTGATAACCTGAGGATGACAAGTACTCATTGACTGCACTTCTCACGAGTTATACCTATGTGCTAGACAGCTAGGCAGGCTGCTGCCAGAGATCTGCAGCCAAAGCAAAACTGACTGTAACTGCCACAAAAGCCATTTCTCAATCAGCCGAACTTTGCAGTGGCTCATAGGACCACTGGTGTTGTTTTTCTTGTAGTTGGGTCAAACACCTGGCCTCAGTGATATAGGTTCTCAGTAGATGACAGCTCAGTACAGAGACAGTGCTGGAAAATCTCAGCGCTTGGAATAGACAAAGAGCCATTTTGGGGTTAGGAAGCTGCTGGAGGCACTGATGTCTGATGATGGAGCAAGCATCAATTTCTGTGCTTTTCAGGTTTGTTTTTCAGGCAGTTGTAGGGTCCACGCTAGTTGTGAAGAAAAGCAGCAGATTGGTTCTGCCTCTTACTGGGAAGAGCACAGCAATAGTAAAATATCATCCGTCACTGTATGTAGAGGAGTGCAGCCATTCTCTGGATTACTGTGGTGAAGCTCACTGAAACAATTGAACTTATTGACTGCAGATATACACCTGCTGAGTGTCGAGCCCCAGCCTTCAGGCAGCAGTATCACAGCCTTGTGGATGACTGCTACTCTCTATTTATCCTTGAGTAAGTAGCTTGTAATTCCTCTTCTGGATAATGTATGACTAAGATTAGCGGGACATCTAATTACTGCTTAGAGCATGGTCAAAATCATCTTCCCACTGCCTTACTTTGAACCCAGCCTCTTCCTCCGCTTCATCTAAAATGTCTGCTCCTGCATTTTGGGGCCTCTGCTAGGCAGGAACACTGGATGCATCAGAACTCTTCTGCATGCCACCGTGTCTATCCCTTTTGCTCAGCCATTAGGGACAGGATACCATCTATTTCTCTCATCCTGCTGCTGTTCCTTCCTTCAGTGCTGCCTTTTATAAAAATAACATACCTCCTGACCTTTCCCAAAGAAGTCTGCAGCCTGCTGTGTTTGTCTGTAGCTAGCTCAAAGAACTCCAAAACAGCAGGATCTGAGTCCCGTGCTGTGGTTTTGTTGTGTGGGGGGTTTGGGTTTTCTTTCTTTTTTTTTTCTGGACACTCGGTGCACTGAGATTTATGTAAAAATCAGGTTATTAGTGAGACAAATCTTAGCTTCCTGACTGTAAAATGATTAACTTGCTTAGTGCCCTCAGTAATGCCACTCAAAACCAGGAAGCTTAGATATTGCCTTTGAGTTGGTCTAAACTGTCAAAAAAAACAACAAAAAAAGCCTTTAGGTTGGAAGCAAGTCTGGGTTGTTCTCTGTTTAACAAAGCTGCTTGTATTTGAAACTGAACGTGGAGGATGTCACTTAGAATGTCTCCACGATTTTGAGGCCAGAAGTTGTGACCACTCCTGTCGCTAACGGGACGCAGAGGCAGGTCAGACAGAGCATCAGAAGCTGCTTAGGGTTACCCCGTCACCTGCCCAAGTGTATCAGGGGAGGTGGTGCACCATCATAATACAGTGATATAACAAAAAAAAAATGCTAGGCTTTGTGTTGTCATTTTTCCCCCCCTTTACTCCTTCCATTCACCTTTTTCCCAAAGCAGCATTTTAACTGCTAGCACTGTGAGAATCATATGTGCTGAATTTTGTTGTAGTGAAGCGATGTGAGGGTTTGGGAACTACTTCATGTGTTTTGGAAGGCAGCCCTACCATGCAAAACTACAGACTGGAGATCTGGGAGTGCGTCTGCTGTTGTGTCTCACCAGCTCAAACTGCTTGTTTGCTAATAGCAAAGATTTTTGTCTGGTGTAAAATGTTCAATTTTATTTTTATTCAACCACTACAGCCAGACTGTGATACCACCATTCACATAGTGTACTATCCTAGCTTTGTGCTTTGAAAGTCACTAAAACACTTCTCTCCGAGTGAAATATCTCCTAAAATCTGTTCCTTATTCTTCAGATAAGCCTGCTGCCATCTGTAGATTGCACAGAAGGTCATTCATTGCTCAGTTTAAGTAAGAGTGGCAGAATCTGGCATCAGGAACGTCTTTTTGCTGCATACAAAATGGAAAAGTCAGTGGATGTGTTTGAAGAAATGCGCTATTAATCTTATGTGTTTGAAGGGGCTTGCTTCAGGCTGTGTTTGTGTTTCTTGGCAGCAGAGGACAAAACGTGGGTGTCACAGTGGCTGGTACAGAGGCTGAGGTTAAGGCTGCAGAGCTCTGCATAGGCAATGCCATCCCATCACAAGTTTCTGGGGAAACAGCATGGCATCAGTCAGCTGCGCTGCAGGTGTTTGAGCCTAAACAGATTTCTGGACATAATGAAATAATTTAGTTACAATAAATGTTTATCTTTGTAGACAAATGCAATACTCGGCCAAGCTGCTGGTGTTTAGTTTCCGTACAGGCCTCTGTAGATCCTCATAGAGTTAGCGTATTGTCAAATTTGTGTATGGAGACTGATAATATGACTCGGGGCCAAAGGTAAGAAGAGTGCACACCTGCACAGCTTACTGAAGGAGGCTGTTCCTTTTTTCCACTGATTAAGGCCATTTAGTGTGTATCAATGTTAAAGAAGAATTAAACTCAAGTGGAAAGGAATCCTGGGCCATAATCTAGTCTTGTTTGGGTCAATGGATATGTGGGCTAACCCAGAGGACTTCAGTGAAAGACACTTAGGGATCGACAGAACTGAGATCAGGATGCGAGCCATGAACTGCCCGTCTTTGCATCATTCCTCCTACTGACTCGGAGCTGGTCTGGGGGGTTCTTGCTTTGATAGCACTGTTTTTTACACACAGAGAACCTGTCAGCAGGCCAGACCGGCCCTTTCAAACCAAGGAGAGTGCACCTCTGATGTCCCCAGCAGTGCTCTAGGGACATGCCATGTGGTGGGACCCAGGGGACTGAACCTTCAGAATCTCCACAATCTTCCTATTGTGCAGCCATAACACGTGCCTTGCAAAAGTGCCATACTGAATGCTACAGGTTACTAATTTAATGAACTTTTCATATGTTAAAGCATATGACCACATATTGTTATGACCCAGGCTCTGGTGGCAGCAGCAGAAGGTGGAAGGATGTTGCGTCTTTTTCTGTCTTAAATCTGGATTCTGACTAACTCCTGTGTGGGTCCTGGTATCCAATGCTGAGCTGTCCTTAATCCCAGCTGGGTACATCACAGAACATCTTTCCAGCCCTGTGGGCTGGGAGAGGAAAGAATGTGGGCTGAGTGTAACTGGGATTAGAATTTGGCCCTCAAATGGCTTTATTAAACTGTGGGAAAGTGATAGTGCTTGTAACCAGCCAAGCAGAGAAAGTACTGAAAGGTCATCACACTAAATGCTTCTTCCATTTCAAAGCAGAGAAAGGCCTTAGTGTTGGAAATCCCGTTCTCCTGGCCAAAATCGAAAATAGCACTTCAACCTCCCCCTTTTATGTTCTTTTCAGGTGCTTACAGATTACGTATTATGTATATATGTAGGAAATTTTGCTGTACCATCTATAGACTTATTTTCATTAATACATGCAGTTATGGGCATATTGAAGTTCAGAGCTGACCCCAGCATTTCTGTGGTTATGGATTTTCCATCTGATGTGGTTTTGAAGAACACTAGTGAATCCTTGCAGAAATCTTTTGTTTCTAACCACAGCTTATGGATATTCTAGAGGCAGAATGGCAAAAGTTTTTTCTGAACTTCCTCCTCCTGCTTTCTATTAAAGATTGGTTGATCCTTCTTGGTTTACCTTTCATTTGAGTTATTGTGTTGGGACAAGTCCATTCTATGTATGTATAATCAAGTCCTTCCATTAAATTTCCCCATGGCATGTTCCAGCATAGTTTAACAATGGCCACTTCAGGCACAACCCACATGTGGCAGTTGTGGGTAGCAAACAAGATGTTAATCATCTCCTACAGAGAGAATCACAGGACTGGCACAGTCTCATTAAGACTCTTGTATTCTCCCATTCTGATTTTGTCCATTTAAATTCCCCTGAAGAGGGAGTATCGGCTTTCCAGAAGAGAAGAAACATTGACTACTTACTGAGCAACAGCTGAAAGCTATCATTTTTAATCTTACCATTTCTCTTGACATCGGATGCTTGCACTGAAAGAAGTGTTTTTCACTACAAACTGTTTTTATTTTGCTTTGTAGAGTACATGAATGATTAAAGCAGGAGCTATTCCCAGTTTACAATCACTTCCTCAAGACTGTAATAATAATTGACCTCAGGTTAGTTGCCCTATAAATTATATTTGAAATCATGTAAGTTGCAAACAAGCACAGCCAGATTGTCCCCAAAACATATTTTCCAAGAGAGAAAGTTACCTCAGGTTTGAGCAAGACAAGGAGTGATACTTAATTTGGTTTTTAAATGCTCGTGTGCTAAACTGAAATCAAATGCTTGTGTTCCATATGGGAGAAGTATAATATTTTGCTAGTCATTAACAAGAAAAGTATAATGGTTAATCTGAGGCTTTTCTAAAGCCTTTTTTGGCAATTATGCTATGGAAGGGAGCAGCTGAAATAATAATAAAACTTTATATGTACAGAGAACTTTCATCTGGGAATATCAAAATAATTGATAAGCTTAGTTAAGTCTATCCTGGTATTTTTCTAGGATACTACTTTCCTGTGGCAATTGGTGAGCAAGTAGTTTTATCCTGGTTTAGCAGAAGGGTGAACTTGGGCACAGAAAGGGCAAACAACCCCTGCAGAGATGCTGCAGCGGATCACAGGGCTTAACCAAGGTTCACGCTCATAGGGGTGGGTTTTGCTTTGCCCTCTGTGACAGGGTTGGGTTACTTTCTGACGGTAGGGAGTTTCTTGCTGCAGAGAGCTTTTCCTCCATCGGTGAGGAGTATTTCGGTCCTAAGGATCCATCTCCAGGCACTGGTAGCTGCTTACATCCCTCTTCATCTCATTCATTCCCAAGGGTCACTCAGCAAGTGTGTCTTAGATGCCCAAGCCACACTCTTCCTCATGCTGGAGAACTGGGCTCCATCCTGGGCACTCTCCATCCTGAGCAAGGAGCCCAGCTGGTAGATGGAATGCCCAGATGACAGATTCCCAAACAGCCACATTTACTGGGGAGGCAGAGATGCTTCTGCTGAAGCCATGAAGCATCTTGTTCCAAATAAGCATCCTAAGGCACCTGGAGCACAGCAACACTTCAGTTAGAAGTGATGAAGTTCCACCTCATGATGCTAAGTCTGTAGCTGAGAAAAAAGGATGAAATCTCCTGGTCAGTTGAGTATGAGGCCACTGTATTACATCTGTGCTTCGAAGGACCCAAAAACCTAGGGAGTCTGTCAGCCATTTAAGAGACATGTTCCTTCAAGACATAGGGGCTGACTCTGATCTGTGGGATCTTCAGGTGCCTTTCTTGAAACAAGATGACCCTTTGTTCCAAACAGCTCATTTCTGTCTGGAGCTGCGAATTCATCTTCTTTAACAATAAGATATTTTCAGAGGCTATAAATCAAAAAAACTCTTCATCATTAAAGGAGGAATTCCCCATCTTTCCTGGCAGAGAGGTTGTAAAAGCATAAGTCCTATGGACACTTGCTAGGTATGAAGTCATTCAGCTTTCTGTGTGTTGGGCAGAAAGTGTTTAAAGGAACAAATAAAGGGGTGAAAAAAAGAACTCTACATTGTAGCTCATTGTCAGTCACACAGAATATTTACTAGTTTTTCTGACAGAGGTTCCAAAGATATTTTTAAAAGTGCCCTTCTGGAATGCAGTATACAAGCCTTTAATTGTAGACAAATCAGAAATTTTTCACCCTGCACTTGTAATTTTGTTTCACTGTCTCCTTTCTCCTTAAGTAATGCCCTCTTGCTACAATTTATAGCTGAGGTTTTCAGACAAGAGGCATATTTTAAAGAGAACAGTGCAAAGCTCCAGAAACCTGAAGGAGAGTGGGAATGGTTGTGGGACACCAGCACCTTTTCAGGATCAATGAGCTGATTGTTGAAGTAAGGAGGCACTGAAAGCAAGCACTTGCCTCTGAAAATTTGGGTTTAGGCTATATGCCTCAGTTGTAAGAGCTCTCAAAGCAGGAAATACCTTTTGTTTAGCTAGAATGTACCACAGTGCTAATTAAAAATTCTGAAACCTCACTACTCCATCAAAGAAAAGGCAAATAATGTGTCTGAATAAATGGTACTTGGGTACACTCAGGACTCTTTCTTTCTTTTTTTTTTTTTTTTTTTTACTGTTATCTTTATTTTGCCACTGATTCTGTCCTATTGACATGACTAGATGTGCAGATCCCAATGTCATTAATGGGTTCCAAAACACTGAAAATAGCAGGGGCTAAGCAGATCTATAGGCAATTTTGTTCATTAATGAACTTCAACTTCAAATACACTTAACGCAAATGTATGTACAGAAGCCTTAAAATGAGATCTGCTGAAGGGATTCCAGTCCAGGACATCTTATTAGCCTCCACATAATTGATTGCACTTCAGTTTTGCACGCGGTTTGATTTGTAACCGGTCAAAAATAACAGTGTGTGTATCTCAGCCGCCTGGTTGAAATATTTTATGAAAGTAAATGATCAAAAGCAGGTCAGATCTCTTGTTCTGTCTTGCTCAAACATGTTCAAAATCAGAATAATTCTTAGTGTTTGGTCAACTTTATTAACGCTTTTTTTGTCTTGGTTTCTTAAGTCTGGGTAGAGAACATGATAATATGTGACATGTTTTATGAATTATGACTTTTTATTTAGCTACGTGTCTAGACATGTACATGAACAAATTAATTGCGGAGTTACTTCAAGGTGTGCATAAAACATTGACAAACCGTCATATTTAAGAAGTCCTTTTATTGGTTTGAAGAACGTTAATAACATATAAAACTGAGACATTGGGTTTAAGTTAGTAAAGGGAAAATTCTCATACAAAATGCATAATGCAGAACCTTGCCCTCTTGTAGCTGAGAGAGAGTTTTGGTCTGATGGTTCAGGTGTGCCGGAGATGTTTGCGGTAAGAATATTGTCATAGTTTGTCTTTTCTTCAGCAGTTCATTGTGACAGTGAAGGATAAAAGTGTGATCTTTGGACTATTTACTAAATTTCATTTTTTTTTTAAGGAGAATTCAGCCAATTTACAAGTAATTTTGTTGTTGTCGATCACAACTTTACAACCTTCTTGAGTACAGAAGTTCTCTCCAGTATATGTGGAAATGTACCTTTAATTCGTACCTTTGGTGGCCTTAGGAAGAAGCTAATTAGAACCAGCTATTTTAAAATGAGCAATGTCACTTTAAATCAGAAAGCTTTCATATGTCTTTGATTCTGTTACCATTAATTGTTTTCCCTTGAAATCTGCTATAATTTATGGGAAAACATTAGTCTGTTGTAGAAAGACACGAAACTGGGATTTTGTAATCCTTCTGAGCACAATTAAAATTATTTCCCACAATTGTTATTTACTTTAGGACCATAAAGTGTCCTTATTATCTTTGTGTCCCATATACATACCAATTGTGTGTAATAACTTGGCTGGTTGACAATCAATGCCTTTTATGGGATTTTTGTTTGTTTGTTTAGCTGTAGTCTCACCTTTCACATGGCTGATATGTCTCAACCGTATTTTTGACCAATGTGTATTTCTGTTCATATGTATACCTGTTGGGCTGGATTTTGGTTTGAAAACCCCTGAATGTGTGGTAAAAGTAACCGCTTTCACTGTTTCCTTCGACTAATACATTTTAAAAGTTTATGGTGCTTCAAAAGTGGTTAACATTTGGTTTCTGTTTGGGATGAAGTTCTGAGCCAATTTAATTTTTTTCTCTCCCCCTTCTCTCATCCCCCAACCTGACTGCCTAATATCTGAGCGATTTAACTGTGTGATTAATAAAAATAAAGATCACTTAGGCTTTCAATCTCTATAAGACGAATGATACTCCAAATATGATGTGATTGAAGAACCTTGCTCTTCATGTTTTGTTTTTCGTTGTTGTTTTGTGTGTGGTTTTGTTTGGTTTTGGTTTTTTTTTTGTTTGCTTTGGTTTTGTTTTTCTGAGGGCGCTGGATGATCTGTACAAGAGGGAGTAGTGAGATTAACACTATGTTCCCTGCAAGGTTCTGGTGTGATGATAATATTATTTTTAGGGCATCGTTATTGATACTGGCTAGCATTACTCAGAGCCTTTAGTTGAAAGGAAGAAGTTATAAAGACATCTTTACGATATGCCTGTATGTGATAAGCATGAGAAATATGGAAGAAGATTAAAGACCTAGTATCTTGGCCTCAGAGAAAACGGTCTTTGTCCTGTTAAAAATAAAGTTGACCAGATGTGCTCATTTAGGCATGGCAGCCCTCATTTTCTCATTGAACCCACCCCTGGTTAGGCTTTTAAAATCAAAACCTTAATTTTGTCTTTTGTCTTTGAGCTTACATAATGCTTGTTACATTGCTGTGTGACCAAGTTATGCAAGGTACTTAAGTTTATGCCTTTTTTCTGCACATGAATAGCCAAAACAAGCTGGCAATTAAATATGTGCGTGAATTCCTTACTGAATCAGGACATCAAGTGACACAGTTTGTCCCTTGCTGACCTGTTCCTTCGCGTGAACTTCTTCATAGTTGTGTTGCAGGGAGGTAGGCTAACAAAAAAAAAAAAAAAAAAAACAAAACAAAACAAACAAACAAACAAACAAAACCTAAACCAACAAAACAAAAAACCCACAAACAACACCACCACCAAAAAACCCAACCAAACAAAACCAACCGTAGGTGCAATTGTCGTAATGATAATTACTCAATCTGCACATTTATTGCTAAGTGCCTGAAGATTAAAAATAAAAAAAAATATTCAGTTATGTAAAATACCAACCTGGCCACCTGCCCCTGCAGCACGTACCCACCAGGACTGCATATGCTCATTGCTGTTTGATGACGGACTTTGTCAGCAGCAACAGCATCTGGCAGGGAGGATTCTGAATTTACAAATTAAAGGTTCATGTGGTTAACCGAGCTCTTCTGCTCCAGGTCAGACACAGCTTGTGGGAGCATTTTTCTCATTAGATTTTACAGTTTAAAATGGACTGAACATATCAGCCTACAGGACTGCTGAGAGGTTAAATTTAAAAGAAGGGTTTTAACAGGAATATTTGCATACAGCTGTGTGCTCCAGAATGAAGAATTATTTTCCATTCACTTGGCCTGTGTAGTTTCCTAGTTGAAAGCAAGGAGGAGAAAAGGCAAAGCTCTAAGAATGACATGTCAGAACATCAAGAAGCTTCTGGACATATCCTAAAATAAAACCTTCAGTTATGTACTAGGCACTTACTTCATCATCGTGACTGACTCAGTGAATTCCCATACCTTTCTGCATTTTTGCAGCAGAACCACAACTCTAGGGCAATATATATTATTCATTTAAATGTTGTTTCCCTGTTTGTTTTATGCAACTGTTTTCTGCCTTGGAATTTTCTTTAGGAGGGAAGTCAGTCTGTCTTTCAATTGCTTTTTCTCCATAGGGTATAACTATTCTTTCTTGTCTGTCTGGAAACATCACTGGCTTTTGCCGGGAGAGTGTAATGGAAGAAGAGTTGTTTGGGTTTTATGAGTGTTTAAAAAATAATTTGATTACTGTTAAGTGGAAACACTTTTAATGCTTTCCCATCCTAGATGGGAGTTATCGGTGTTGACAGAAAGCCTCAGGAGGTGGAGAAAGTAATAAGAAGTGTTCCAAAGGGAAGGATTATCTATGTATACAAGCATTTAGCAGTTCAGATACTAATAGTTTATCTTAAAATCAATAGGAAAAGCCACACCGCAACATTATACTACCTGCTGAATCCTATCCAATTCTTTAGGATTATGCCCCAGGATTACGGAGGAGAGAGGCAGGGAGAAGGCTTTATAAAATCCTTCAGTGGTATTTCACATCTATCATTCCCAAATGATGGTGGAGGAGCCAGTGGTGGTCTGGGATGCCATGGATCGTGCTGATTCCTGTGAATCAGCGTTGAAAAGGCTCCATCGATGCACTTTGTGTTCCCTCCCGTCCCCTGGGTTGTGGCACAGTGCCACAGCCTTTTCCCTGTACTGGGACTCAGTGCGTCCTTTGATGCATGGCAGGTTGCTTGGTGGTCTGTGCCCCAGGCTGCATGTGATGGTTTGTAAGGGTGAAAAAAGCATGTGTAGAGCCACCACATGCCTATATCCAGTAATTGTCCTGACTTCTTTAGGCTCTTGTATTGTTAGGAAATGGGGTGAGTAAAGATGAATGATATTTTCACTGGTCATTAAAGTACAGCAAAAACCTCCTGGGGGTCAGATGATGATTGTCTGGCCTCTGCTGCCTAATGACCCTTTTCCTGGAGAGTGCTAAGCTGAATTTGTAGTTGTGTCTCTTTGTTTAAACATTGGCTTTCAATTTATTACTTAAGGGACCCAGCCTCAAACTGGAGATGGGTCATTATTTGCCTTTCTTAATGGTAAATTGAACTGTGCACACAAACACGTCAGAAACAGCTGAGGATAAAATGCTTTCTAGTCCTCTGGCAGCCCACCACTTTATGTTGGTGTCACTTGATTAACATAAACTGTCAGTGATCATGGCAACTAGAGAAAAGTGCCATTTCATTACCTGGAAACTGAGCAAGACAGTTGTTGTTGCTTTGGTATGGGAGTAGGATGGAGAAACGCTAGTTCTGGGACTGTGATGCCCAGTGTTGGGTGTTGTGTAAGTGCAAAAGAGAAAGCCTGTCTCCATCTCTCAGTACTTAGAGCAGAGGAGCTCTGGCCTCCTTGGCCACAGACCATTTTCAGGCAGCCGGTAGGCATCATCCGTAAATGTCTGGTCAGGGCTCCTTAGAGCCTGTACTGACCCAAGTCATAATCCAGCTCAGTATTAGGCACAAGTAAATAAACCATGTCCTCTGGAGATGCAGACATCCTGTTTCAAGGTCCTGGTAGGCTTCCTTAGTCCCAGGGGCATCAATAGGCAATTGCATAAATCTATCCAGTAGTTTTTTCTCTTTGTAGAATTTCTATTTTTCATTAACTTTCATTGGCTACAGAATATTCTAAATACCTAGTAGCGGATTAAGCCCACAAAAATAAGTACGATGTTCTTGGTTTATAGTCTAAGTAAACAAATGTACTTCAGGTAATACTTTTCATTTTTCTTCATCACTTGGTGAAAGGAGACACATTTATCTGCTTCAAGGAGACCACGTGGGAAAAAAGCATCCAAACAGGTTAATAGTATGTGGATCAGGGCTGAAGGGCCTAAATAAACCTCATATAGTGTAGGTAACAGAGCGTATATATTACTGTGTTGATTCAGCATTTTCCAGCAGTTATGGGTTTCTGACNCCAGTTTGCACCCATTGCCCCTTGTCCTATCATTGGTTGTCACCGAGAAGAGCCTGGCTCCATCCTAGTGACACTCACCCTTTACATATTTATAAACATTAATGAGGTCATCCGTCAGTCTCCTCTTCTCCAAACTAAGCTTCCTCAGCCTTTCCTCAGAAGGAAGATGGTCCACTCCACATGATTTCGTTTGTTGTACAAGGGATTGCAATAGAGATCAAGACTAAGAGATGCTGGCAGAGCTTCATTCAGTGCTAAGATGTTGGTTCCGATGTGTAACCATTTCCCTGAAGTGAGCCTTTAAGTTTATCTAAAGCACAGCTACCACACCCCCACGCCCTTTAAAAGTCATTTTACTCCTTGAGTGTATGTGAGAGTGACACCATTCTGCAATCAGAAATGTTTGAGGGTTGGGGTTGTCTTCAGATTCCTTATATTTACCTGTTTGCTTCCTTATAACATCATGTTTCTGCTTGGAAATACATTTGGCTAAACAGGAAGAGTATCCATTGCAATTTATTCTTCTTGACCTTTTGTGAATCTAAATTAAACTGCTTTTTGGAAAGAAACCAGAGGCTCTCCTCTCCGCTCCCCTCAAACAATTGTGACCTTACAGTTGTTTCTTGTGGAGACAGCAGAAGCTTCTCTTTGATTCAGTGAAAAGGAAGCAGAAAAGGTATAGTTTTCCTATGCTGATCTCACTGTTTTTCTAAGCGTTCAGATATTCTTTAAAGAACACTGGATTTTTCAAACCTTTTCTCTTATTGACCGGACTGCATTGCCTGTCATGCCCTGTGCACTCAACTTTTTATTGCTTTACCTGGGTATCTGCTTCTCCCCCCAACTCCTGCACATAGGTCCAGTCTCCTGGAGCCCTGACACGGCTGCTGCTCTTCCCTCTAATGTGTAGCCAGAAGGGATGAGCAGTTGTGCAGAGGTTGGACTGAATGGAAGAAATCAGGTACTGCAAGCCCCTTGGACAAAGACAAACTCTGGTGGGCAATGACCATGAAGTTCTTGGTCTTAACTATGTGCATCTGTGTATCCAAGTCGGAGGCTTCAAATTGTGCAAAGTACTTTAAAATCACTCTTTAAAATGCGTAAGTAATGAACCATCCTGTACATTGTTGGGAAAAACAATGCTCTTGGAGGAGATCAGGAAAGGTTTCTTTCTGACAATTATTTTTAACAATGTGATACAATTTAGCTGAAAATTGAGGAATAGCCGTGGGCAAGGGGAGAAACATCCCTCCCTTTGGTTAACCTTGCCCAGGAAATGTGAATCACTGAACTAAATAAAGTTTGTAAAGGATGCTTTGAAAATACTATGCTACGCCCTATAATTCAGGCAAGAATGAAGGAGGAGGGAAAAGAAAACATCAAAAGTCCCTGCTTCTTTTTATATTGCTTGCTAGTGTATTTCTGTTTCTTCTTTCTCCTCCCTCACCCCCCTCCAAAACCCCCAAAAACTAAAACCCACCCTTCTTTCTGGTTTTGTTNTTTTTTTTTTTTTAATCCTTTTCATTTTGTGAAACTGGTACCATAACCTTAACAACAACCTTGTTGTCTACAGACAACAACAATGATGAGAAGTGCCAAGGGGAGAAGGGAGTCCTGTTGGGATCGGATGACAACAAAGACAGTTTTTTAACATTTTTATTAGGACCTCATGATGTACACATGAAAAATTAATTTCAGAACATGAACTGCTCTTCAGATGGCGCCGTTTAAATCTGGAGGATGTTAACATTCCTGCTGCATGACAAAGGTCTGCCACCCCCTGTGTTGATACTCATCCTGCTCAAAGGGGCAATAACATCTAAGGATGAACAGGGGCTGTGGCACCAAATCCTGCTCGAAGGCTACTTTCACAGATTTATCTTGGGATTTTCTAGCATTCCTTGTCAGGGTCAGTTTGCCCTTGAGGGCTAGGCTGCATGGCTCTAGCTCTTTGCAGGGCTCCAGCTGTTTCATCATTTGCACACATTTGGATGTATGCTTTGGCAGAGGGGATAACGGGTGGTAGATGAGGAAAGGCAGCAGGAAAGAGCCTGCCCCAACAGTATGGAAACAGAGGTTCCAGTGCTGTTTTAACAACCGCTGCTGTAGTCGGGTGACATCATGAGGAAGGAATATAACATGTTCGTAGAGACAAATCCACCTGCGGGTTGCCCATGCTGGTGTGAGTGGAGCACCAGGAGGCAGCGGTGGGATGTGGTGGCCAGGTCACAGCAGGCGGTGGGAGCCCTTGGGCTGGCAGCCGCAGCAGTGAGCTCCCCCGGCCCTCGGGGCAGCAGGGTGTGAAGCCCATCCCTGCGGCATCTGCCCAGTATTTGGTCTCACCTGTTTAACAGAAGTTTAGCAGAGGGAGCATGTGTGGCTCACTTGAAGGAATCTCCCCCGGAAAATGCCTGAATCTGCCCTGCTCTCTTAACAGCAAATAAAGCTGCAATGGAACTGAATAGTCTTATTTTCCTGTCCTTTCTAAAAAGCCCATACTGCTGTCGGGACCACTGCTCCTCTGGCCTTTCCCTGCACCTGACATACACCCTGTGGGCAGCTCACAGGGGCTGGGACCCTGGGGTAAGCAGCCCATCTGGGCTTTGCAGGGAGGTGGCAGCTCTCATGCTGCCAGAGAGGCACTGGGAGGTTAGAACAAGGCCGCAAAACCGGCTTCTCATCTGCTTTTCCATTTCTGCTTTGCTGCTTAACCCCTTGCCCCTCCTCATAAAAACAAACACGCGCAGCCTGACTTCCAGGTGCTTTTGCTGGTTAAATGCCCATTGCAGCAGATGCAGCCAGGGGAGGGCTGGGGCTGTCTGCAGGCTGGGAGGGAAAAAAGGGTTTTCTCCCCAGGCCGCCAAGCTCTGCAGCCACTATTTAGCCCAGGGGCTCGACCAGCACACATGTGGCTCAGGAGCTCCCTGTGGAGCAGTAATGACCTTTGGATCTGTATCTCTGCTGTCCCCAGTCCTGGTGCTTTCCCATCTGGTTCCTGCTATTCCCGTAAATCCCTGCTGGGCTGTTTAATAGCAAGCGGGGAGTTTCAATGAATCTGAGGTCACTTTGACTCGCTTCTAAACTGGAACCAGACTGAGCTGAGGGCAGCGTTTGTACTGGGGGGGAGCAATGACAAAGTGTCCTACGACTCCTCATCAGATGTTGATCATGAGCCCACAGCCTGCACTCAAGGTTTGCTTTGTGTGAGGGTCAGTCTCCGGAGCACTTTTATGAACATGCCACTGATTGAATTGGCTTTTCTTTAGACATGAGTTTTATGCCAAAATCCTTTCTTTTTTTTTTTTCTTCCCCCTTTCATGTGTGTTTGTACGCATATACCTGAAACTGCCTGTTGTGCCCAGCCTTTGAATTACCCCATCCCTGTGACGACTATGCACAAGTACCCAGTAGCCCAGCACGAGCAAAGAAATTTCTGTATATCTTTAAGGTCAGCAAAAGCTGAAGACAGATGATTTCTGACAACTGCTTGGCTTGCAGATCTGTCAGTAGCACCAAGGCTCTGTGGTCAGTTAACTACTACTGAAATAACCCCCCAGCCTGGCTGTGCTTCCCTTTGGGGCTCTGGCTTCGTTGTGCTGCTTCTGAGCACAGCCTTATGCTGGGAGACTGCTGCCCAGCAGGGCTGTGCTCTTGGTCTGAGGACAGAAGACTGGAAGCTGCTCTTCAATGCAAAGCTTGAGTGCCTTGCAGAAGTGATTATGCTGTCCTCATACCCTCCCCCCACCAAGCTTTCTTTTTTTTTTTTCCCCCTCATTTCCTCCTATGAAAGAAACAGGGTAGATTTTGTGGGAGAAGAGTGTTTGCTGATCTTGTTCAAAGCACGTTGAAAAATGACAGTCGGAGAAGCATGACAAGGTATGTAAACTTGAGCTAATGGAAACCTATGTGTCAGCTGAGTGTTTAATCAGGCCTGTCATTGTCAAGAGACACCCCTTTACAGGACAGGTATTGTTTATAGTAACAAGTGCACCATGAAGGGGAATGTAGCTTTGAATTTTATGAATTTGCCTCTTTAAAACAAATTAAAAAAAATAAAATCTTTAGCCCCTCCTTACATTACATAAAGGTAGTACATAAATACTTGCTTATATGTCTGTATATTTTAGGTTTAATCAGTCTACTTTTCATATACCAACTTCCCTCTTAATTGCATTCTTCTCATTGGGACTGTTGAACCCATTTACCGTCCCAAGTGTATATATCCCTTTTGTCACCTTGAACTTTTATCTTTTGATATCACTGACTGAAGTAGGATTGAAAAAAGAAACAATCAGTAGTGTCCCAATGCTTTCTGTCTGCAGAATAAAAGCAAAGACAGTTTGTTAAGCAGACTGTCGTGCTTACTCTTCTGGCTTTTCAACAAACTGTTTCTCAGCTAAGCAAAAAATAGTGAGTGTTCATTTTGAATACAATTCACTGATTTGCCACTTTAGACAAAATCCATACAAACTCTTAAACACAGCAGAAACAAAGCACTAAATCTTGTGTTAAGACTGCACTGAGATGCACTGTATCCATTCTGTAGAAGCAGGAGGGAAATATTCAAGGAGTTTTGCTGATCTTTGGATGAATTTATGACATATGCCTTTTTGCCCTTTGAAACAAAAAAACCCCGCACCATACAGCTGTAGAGTTCTGCTGACCTCATGGACCTCTATGGATACTGGTAAACTGGATACTAGTGGATTGAGACTTGAGAGCTCAGTGAATCTGAAATAGGACCAAATACTTAATATGGGTAACAAGTTTCATCCACATTAGGCAATTTAAAATAGCGTTCAGGGTTTGGCTATTGGATCTCCTGAGTTGCATCGTGGAGAAATGAGTGTGTGATGGGATGCAGTGGAAATCTGGGATTTGTCTGTTTCTGATTCCACTCTGGCTTCCTGAGACAGATACTTGATTTCATCATGCCTTGGTTTCTTCTACTTAAAAAAACCCCACACTGAACAGTACATCCCTCAAAAAGGTACTGTGAAAATTAATCACCTGTGAAAATTAATCACCTGTAAGATACTTAGAGATCTTTTGGAGACAAGATTTCTTCAGACGTGTATATCTGTGCAAGGAAGCAGGTATTATTTTAAATGAGCATTGCAATGGTAAGGCTTCCTACACAGTCTGGGTGGACTTGATGTGGGGACAGGCCTGGATGTGTCTGGGGTATGCTGGCTCACCAGCCAGACCCCTCCCCAACATTACTTAATTCCCAAAGCTGCAGTAGAAGCTGCGGGAAGGCAGTCCTGCAGTCTGTTGTCGGAGATAAAGTTTTAATCCCTTCTGTTTTCCTTGACACTCGTGCTGGCTGGGCACATGGGAAACGTCCTCAAGTCATTTATGCATGTGGGATTTCTGTGCAGCTTTGGGAGACCCTGCTTACTAGGCTCTGCTTTCTAGTTCACCAGAAACAGCACCGAATTAGTGAGCCTCACGGGAGTGTAAGTCTCTGTTATTTGGAAAAACGTCTGCTTCTGGTCTTAAGCTCCTCTGTAGAAAAGCTTTCTGGGTTGCCTCTGGAAGTCTTTGTGAAGCAATCTAAGAGGTAAAATGTAAGAAGCTGCTCCTGGAAATAAATGGAAATGGAAAGAAATGTTATATTTGAGTAGATCAGGGACAGAATGTGCAAAGCAATTTAAACCAGAGCAACAGTGAGCAGTGGATGGAGGAAAAGTTGCTCTCAAATGTTTCAACTTTTCTTTACCAACTGAAGGAGTGAGTGAACTGCTGGCGTTGTGTTCGAGAAGCATACGCCCAGACCTCTGGAGACAGTGACAAACTCTCAGATGCTACCAACACCAGAATTCCAACTCTGTCAGCTGCATCTGTGATTAAATATTGCGCCTGCTAGCAAAGTGTTTGACGAAGTTTCCTGGCCTGTGGAGGCAGTGATTAATTGTTTTATACATTGTTTACTCCGGACAGAAAGTAACCCCTTGTTAGAACCATACACATGATTAAGGGAGTGGAGCATCTCCCTTATGAGGAAAGACTGAGGGAGCTGGGTCTCTTTAGTTTGGAGGAGACTGAGGGGTGACCTTATTAGTGTTTATAAATATGTAAAGGGTGAATGTCACGAGGATGGAGCCAGGCTCTTCTCGGTGACAACCAACGATAGGACAAGGGGTAATGGAATCAATCTGGAACACAAGAGGTTCCATTTAAATTTGAGAAGAAACTTCTTCTCAGTGAGGGTGCCAGAGCACTGGAACAGGCTGCCCAGGGAGGCTGTGGAGTCTCCTTCTCTGGAGACATTCAAACCCCGCCTGGACGCCTTCCTGTGTAACCTCATCTGGGTGTTCCTGCTCCGGCAGGGGGATTGGACCAGATGATCTTCTGAGGTCCCTTCCAATCCCTAGCATACTGTGATACAAAAATGGTTTTGGCAAAGAGTCTGGACTCAAAGAATATAGCCTGGAAACACTGTACCTTAGGTCACCTTGTTTTCTTTTGCTTTCGTTAGGAGGTATTTTGAATTTTTACAATGAAGTACGTTGCAGAGATCCCTTGCTGTCCACAACTCGGAGCTCTGGGTCTGCAAGCAGCACAAGTCTATCAGCATCGCTCCCTGCCCAAGCCAGCCAGCCTGCCCTGACACAGGGTGTGCTGCTGGGGTGCATTGCCCCCTGCCTGTGACTCCAAGGGCTCTGTGTCTCCACATGGCCCAGCAATGGGCCAGTCCAGAAGGGTAGGATGTTGCAAGGCACCTTCAGTAACAAAGCCCATCACTACTGACAGCCCAGTTTTATTAAGAACCTTTGATATTCACAGGCTAAAACCAGATAGGCTTTCCTAAAGGTGCTTCTGCTGAAAAGTTAATTTTGTATTAGTTACCGTCCAGGAGATAAATGATGTAATCAGTGTACAGCGAGGCATTTGTTTCTAGAAGGGTTAAGGCAAAGAAAATGGTGAGTCATTAGGAAGTAATTCCCTTATTCTAAGCACACACGAAACAGGAATTCGGATGGCAAGGGAACAAAGCCTCATTCTTTCATGTGCATTTGCTGAGCGCCTTGGTATCTTAGATAAAGAACAAGTATCTACTAGCGGATTAACATTATGAAAAAGTCAGGATTAAAAAAAATAATTCTCAGTGAGGCTGTGTAATTGAAGCTCTAAAGCAGTTCAAAAGCTTAGGCCGGTTAGCTCCTGGCCACCAGCTAATTCATGTGTTTTATGACAAGAAGGCAGAATGCTAATCATCAGGGCAGCATATGGAGGGGGAGAACCAGGGCCGCATGGATATTCAGAGACAACCATCTGAACTTCAGAGGCAGCACAGAGGGCTATTAACGTACTCCCTTGCCCTGTCTGAGAGTGCTGACCTCACTTCTAATCCTGCCCCTCCAGGGTACTTAATTTCCAGCATTGCTCAACCCAGTCAGGCCTGCTTAACAATTTCTTTTCTGAGTTTGTCTCTTTGAAGAGGCCCTATTTTCTGTTCAGTGACATGAAAGAGATACTGATGTTGATTATCAAAGGCATGTGCTCCAAACCACCAAGTGTCTTATGCCCAAGGGAGGTAATATTATCTCTGACTTCAACGTTTACATCCTCCCGCCAAGAAAGATGTGGTGGTTAACTAGCACGTCTTTTTTTCTTTCCTACTAATTTTACATGAGCTATTAATCAGAGGGGAAAATTAACTAATTCTACAGCTTGTAGGTCATGGTAGGGCAGCACTCTCATCTAGATGAAAAGGACTGCGGACTGGTGCAAAGTCAGCTGCGCAATACCTTGCAGTACGACAGGTTTATGTATGGTCTTTTCATTATATCGAACCGAGGAAGTTTCACGGTGTTTTCTCAAAGTCTGTCTGGTGACTGCAAACCTTAGCTCAACTGCACAGCTGGTTACCCCTGCTCACTCCTGCCTCTGGGAGGAGTCTGGTCCACTGACCAGCTGCCAGGGCAAAGATCAATCAACATCTGCCCGTTCACTGTGAAAGGAAAATAAGCTCTCCTGAAGGACAAGCTCGTGGGCATTTGCCTTTTGATGATGAGGGAACCTGTTTACCAAGTAATCATCACTGTCTGATTGCTTAAACCAGAAATGCATGAAATGACACTGTGGGCAGGTGGAGCTTAGAGGTAAAAAACAGGGAAGCAATTGTTGTCTTAAATTAAAGTATTGCTCAGGATTTCTTTCTGTAAGTTTTCCCTACTCACCAAGCGAGGAAATTAATCTGATTCAGGGTTGCAGGGGGAGTTGTGGCACAGCTTAATTGCATGAAGCAGTGACAATTAACGTAATTGCTGAAACTCATCTCCTGGAGCCAGGATGATTGTTCCTCTGCAACATCTGGTCCTCTCCGATGCAGTGAAGCAAGTGTTGTCCCATCATATGAGCTTTGCTGTGCAAGATCAGCTACACTGGGCATGCACAGTATATATTGTGCTTCCTACTGTAGATTCTGCAGTCTAGATTAAATGGCTCAAGAGGTATACTCCAGCTTTGTGTCAGTCAAGCTTACACAAAAGATGATTAAGGGAGTGGAGCATCTCCTGTATGAGGAAAGGCTGAGGGAGCTGGGTCTCTTTAGTTTGGAGGAGACTAAGGGGTGACCTCATTAATGTTCATAAATATGTAAAGGGTGAGTGTCACAAGGATGGAGCCAGGCTCTTCTTGGTGACAACCAATGATAGGACAAGGGGCAACGGGTGCAAACTGGAACACAGGAGGTTCCACTTAAATATGAGGAGAAACTTCTTCACAGCGAGGGTGCCAGAGCACTGGAACAGGCTGCCCAGGGAGGTTGTGGAGTCTCCTTCTCTGGAGACATTCAAAACCCACCTGGACACCTTCCTGTGTAACCTCATCTGGGTGTTCCTGCTCTGGCAGGGGGATTGGACCAGATGATCTTTTGAGGTCCCTTCCAATCCCTGACATTCTGTGATTCTGTGAAAAGGAAGGAGTTCCTTGAGATAGGAATTCACTCCTAACCTCTTCACCTTCTGCTTCTCTGCAGGACTCTTTTTTTTCCTTTCACTCTTAATGAATGCTCTGACTTTCAAGTTGACACTAGTTAAACAAGCCCAGAGGGATGAAGGAAACTGTTTACTTGGAGTAGCTGGACCAGCATTTCTTCATCTTTTGCCCATTACGAGATTACAGAAAGAATATTGCACTCACAGAAGTTTGTTTAGAAGACGCATACAAATCCACACTGTGTGATTTCAAGATACTGTGTGCATTGATAATGAAAACAATGGTATGTGTAGGCATGCTCACACAATTTTCAATTTTTGTCTGCAATAACATTTTGGTTAAGGGGCTTTAAGTTGACAAAAATGGGTCATATAAGCAGCTAGACAGATTTGTGGCTATTTAAGTAGGTCAGGTACTCTTTTTTGAGCTGAATACTGAAAAGTCAGTGAAATATGGCCATGCAAGTTTTTATAACATTTCACAGACAAATTGTATCAGGACACTGACTAAACCCTTAGAAAAGTGTAATTTTAACAGAGTGTCTGAAAACAGAATGAACATGATCCATTGTGTGCAACTGTTATCAGTTTGTCTGTTTGGTTTTTGTTTGTTGGCTTTTTTTTATAAAGAAGTAAATGCACACGCAATATCTCATGTGAAGCACGAGCAGTGGAGCACACACATGAAGGACTTCTGGCAGTAGGGTTATCTGATCTGCATGCACTCTCACTGTGGTGCCAAGCCTGGGGAAGTCTTTCTGCTGCTTACTTGTGGACCTGCCCTCACTCTGTGCAAACCCCAGATGTTCATTCTTTCTCTGTAAGAAATGACCTCAAATATTTTTTGAGGTTTTTCACAAAAATTATTTTGACTGAAAGAGCAGCACTTAGCTCAAGACAACCAAGCCTTTGCTGTTTACTATATTTGTCCTTTATTTGGAGTGCAAAATGTAAATAAAAACCTCCTTTGGCACTCTTGCTAGGTTTTGAACTTCACGTTGCTACCAGCAGATGAGTAATCCCTTCACAGCTGAAGTTGCTAGTGAGTTTCTGCTAGGAAACACAGAAATAACATGTAGGACCAAACGGTTCGTGATGTGCCTTCATAAAGTGCTTGGATTTGGTCTTTCAGAAGAGGATTCAGCAGTGTTTGCCTCAGTCTTAATTGCTCCCAGAATGAAAGAGCACTAAGATGTGTTCAGACGGTTCAGTTCTGATGGAGATTGATTTTACTCAATAGTGTGTCTGCACATGTTAACAGATTTTATGATGACTGTGCTTATTCTGCACAGTCCTGCAACAAAGGACAGTGGCAGTGGTGTATACAAGCATGTGTGTGAAAGCCCATACTGATGAGGCCTACACTGGTCATATAAAAAAACTGGGACCCTTCTCACAGGTGAAAAAAAAAAGTACAACTGCAGTTTTATCTTGATTTGGAAACCAGGTGTCCTGGTTCACCACCAGCATCAGACTTCTGTTCTTTTATGCTTCAGCCTCTGGAAAGTCCAGCCTTGGACTGAGGCCACTGGGTAATAACTGGAGGTTTCCACTGATCCAGAAAACAGGAGGAATTGACATAATGTCAGGGCTGGAGCTAACCAAGTGAAATGAGCCTCTGATCCTCAGTCATGACTTGGACGGATCCATGGAAAGAGCGAGCAGAGAGTCCGGTCTCAGGATGAAAGCAGGACAGGCCTCTGACGGCAAATCCGCAAAGGTCTGAATTGAATATCAAATGCTGATTATAAGCTGGGTGATGTGTTTTCCCAACAAACTCATTTCCCACTAGGATAGTTGGTCTTTGTTGCAGGATGTTCTTACAGTTCAAATATTCCTTGTTCCAAGCAAAGGCAAGTAACTTTACCTCATTTGGACATGATATGTTACAAATAATACCTAGATGCTGTCTGATCCAGCCTATTCCACTTGTGTCCTCGTGTGTGCATAACCCAATATATTTTATTTTTTTAAAAAATTACAATATATGATTTTTTAAAATGCTTTAACAGTTTATCTTGCTTTGGGGTTTTTAGACTAACTGTGAAATAAACTGTAAATATATACAACTCTTACATTGGCAATGGCAGAGCTATAACAAAAAGACTACATTTGCAGCTAACGACATATGTATTTGCTCCTGTCATTTGACAGAAAATGTAGAATTTTTCCAGTAGGCAAGCTGTGCAGTTCAGTGTAGCTATATCTTCTTATCTTGCATAGTGTGCTCCATTAAGCCTGTTTTGAAAATGAAGACTTTTCAGAGGAGGGTCCTGGTTTCAAGGCCAGTAGCTTTATAGGAGTGGAACTCAGTAACACCCCAGCATTTCCATTTCAGTGGCATTCATACCATTTTGACGAGATCTTGTGCTTTATGGGGGAGTTTTTCTGGAACTCTTTCATTTTGGGTGTGCTTCAGTTGGAACACTTGACTCCAGATCTCAGAACCACTGGAATCCATGGATCTTTAACTCGTCCACCAGGTATAATTGGGTATATGTTAGCCTGCTGTGAGCATGCTGCATGAAAACTACATGGATGCTATGCAGACCATACCTAAATAAAGGCTGTTACTAAAGCAGCATTTCTAATATCCTGTGGTAGCTACTGCCATTAGAATTATATGGCCAAAATGCCTCTCTTTTTTATAATCGCCTTGTAGGCAGTATACAGCGTTTTCCACTGATGCAATTTCTACCACCAAGTTGAGCCAGTTGGCTGAATTAGGCTCATTTTCAATCACTTGAGTGCCTATGAATCAGCTGATTAACCACCGCTGCCAACACCACCCATCTTGCCAATGGGCTGGGTAGCTGCAAGCAATTACAGAGGACATTTGGGCAGGGTATGACCTTCCCTAGAATGAACTTATGTTTTGTGGAAGCTCCTTGTCATTTTTTTTCCTTCTCCATCCTCATTTCATATAATTCTTGAGTTCAAAGGACATCGAAACTATAGGCTATATTCATCTTTTTCCTTATAGCTCTGCCAGTGACCAACACCCTGGAAAGTGTCCTGTGGAGTTCACGGGAATGTAATGTTGTTGTTAAAGAAGTAATGATATTTTATTCTCATGGTGTCAGTTCTCTGTGCTGTGAAGTTTTGCTGTTGGTCTGCTCAGTATTTGTTAAACAATGTTCAATTCTTTTATACTCTGGAATGGGCAGTAAATGGGTTTATTTTTCAGTACCTTGAGTTGTTATAAAAAGTGCTGGGGCCAAGTGCAGCCTCAGAAAACATCCATGCACTGTGCCCTCATGTTCTTAGTTCATAACTGGTTAAGGACATCTGTGCTACTAAAACCAAATAGCTTTTGTGACCTTAAAATAAGGTAGGCATTTCCCTCCACTTATCTTTATTCCCTTCTGAAACCAGAATTTTTCCTGGATTTGTTCATATGACAGTAATAATCCATCATAATAAATTTCAGTCACAGTGCTGCTCTCTTTCTCATGCCAAGCCTCCCTGCAGAATTCTGACAGTTTCTTTTATAGGATATATTTCCCCAGATACGCTTAAGAAGGTGGTCTAAAGATTCCATACCAACAACCGTGATTTTTCTGAGGCTGCTTTCCCTGGGCTAGAGATATACATGAAAGCCTTATATAAGTTATTGAAAACTGGAACTCATCTGGATAGTCCTTCTCCTTCCATCACACTGCTCATCTGAGCTTAGAAACCATCAGAGAAATGCTGGTGGTCTTAAACATGAACTGATATGTTTTTCCAGTTGATAGCTTTCGACTGGAGACACAGTTGGCCCAATAACTTTTTTTTTTTTTTTCTGGGCAGAATTTTTGCATGCAAAGCAACAAATGCAACCTGTGGTCAAAGAGTAATACAATCATTCTCAGTAGTTATTTCATCCTTATGCAATCATCTTTCAACACTACTGTGTGGTACAAGATGACACTTGGATGATTTCAAACAGATCTGTTACTGTCATTCTGATTGTGGCACAGCTGAGGGCTTTGATCAGCACAGTAGGCAAAAACACTGCTGGCAGGATTGAAGAGCCAATTTTTTTTAAAAAATGCTCCTAAAATAAAAAGCTGGAAATCCATCCAAACATAATCTTCTAAGCCCCAAGCTCCTCTCCGCAATTCCCAGTTATGGCTGCATGTCTTGAAGAAATAACATAACATATGAACACAGGAACCAGGGATAAAATCACATTTTGTTCGTAAATCATCTTACACCTTGCAGTCCTATTCCCACCTCCAAATGTCTACTGAGATGCAGAGTGAAAAGAAAATGCTCAGCAACACCCTGCCTCCTCCTGTGTGTTTTCTTACTAGAACAAGGCTTATTCCTTGGCTGAGCTGCTGACAACCGCTGTGGCACAAATATTAATATGCCCTTAAGCTCCCTCTTCTAATTTTGCTACTGATCCACTGGAATCCACTTCAAGAGGCATTGTGTAAGATTGGAAGGGAAAGCTCCTTTGCAATCATACACTGAACATGGGAAGTGCCTATAAGAAAATAAAGATCTGGGTCAGTGTGGTCTGTGAGAAGATGCAGTGTGGCCCATATTCTTCTATACTGTGGCTCCAAGTAGAACATAGAAAAGAAAGAGGAACAACTAGTTCCTGGTAAACCCCGCACACTTCAAACTTCTCCTGATCTGCTCCTGTGTGTTAAGCCACCACCAAACTCTTAGAGAAGAAGGAGAAGTCATCATGCATTTCTAGCCATATCCTAAACCAGCATCTAGTCCCAGTAATGAAAACATTTGTCCACCATGAGCTACAGGCTGTTTTTTCCTGCTAGGTCTTGAACTGAGGATAGAGCAAAGCCATACTGCTGTGGGAGCAGAGCCAGGAGGTTTCTGCTACATGTTGCCTGCTGCTTCTCCAGGGTGGGCAGGATTGAGCCTTAGCCCCAGTGGAAGAAAGGCAGTGGGGCTGCTCTTATGGTTAGGTCTTGCCCAACCGCATGAGGAAGAAGAACAGCTTCTGTGTAATCAGCCAAGCCAGAAATTCTCCCACGAGCAGCCAGGCTATTTGCCAAATTTTTTCTCTTGGTGTTTTATTCTGCCTGTGACCACATCTCAATTGTTGTTTGAAAGCAAAGCCATGCAATCCTTCTCCTGGGACAGAGCCTACTCTTGCAGTGCCCCACTGTACTGCCTGTTGCTGCTGCAGAGAGCCCTCCCTGCCTCAGTGTCTTCACAGCTGTGCTGCCAAAGCTTTGCAGGTGAATGCTTGCATACTATTGCCTGCAGCTGCTTCAAGAATCAGCTGCTCACCTGAGGCTGAAACAATAATGTCAAGTTAAAGTACCCTCTGCGCAGTCCACAAGTCCACATGGAGGAAATTATGAGAGGCAGCTCGGCCTGTGGTGTGTGCCCATGGTGTGTGCTTGCATTTGCTAGCAGGACAAATGTCTTGACAAGGTTTTGAAACACACACTTCGGGGGCAGCGAGGGAAGAGGCATTGACACTTTTGCTATTCCTTCACTTTTCCATTCAAGAAAGATTTCACCACAGTCCACACAATGGAGCGGGAGAAAGCACTGCTTCTTCCAAGCGTTTTTACAATGCGTTTACATGATTCTTAGGGAGAAGAGGACTTGACTTGACTTGTTGTGCCCCACTGCATTTCATTTAACTTTGCTGGTGAGCAGTGGGCACTGCTCTTACAACATGACAAGAGTCCCCATGTTACAGCTCCTCCCCATCACTCCTCCACCTGCTCTAAGGGGCTAGAGGCAGGCAGGCAGGTGAAAGGCAGCACAGCTGAAGGAGGCAGAGCTGGAAGCCTGGCCTGAGAAAAGGCAATATGCAGGCAGAAATATGAGGGGCAAAAGGAAGGGCTTTGAGGAAGGAAAAAGGAAGGAGATGTAAATAGTGTGCAGGTTCCCCAGACCAAGCACCTTACCTGTCTCTGTGACCACGTGCTGTCCTACCCAGGTGCTCTGAATGCTGATGTGTCATGTGGACTTCTGAAAAAGGCGGTGGGAACCAGGGGCTGAGGGGTGCAGCAGTAGCTTGTAGCTCCTCTATGCTAGGGGAAGGGTGATACGCAGATGTTATCCACAATCCTTTGCATTGCTTGGTCTGTTGAGAGCTTTCTCTCAGGTAAAAGCTGTTGTCTATACTTAAGGTATGGAAAGACACCATAAGTGGGTCCTGTGGAAAGAGAGCGTAAGAATGATATAGGAAAAGAAAATACACGCCATGAAATAGGATAATAGCCACCACAGAACACCTTAAAAAACCTGTATCGTTGTCGCTGTGCTTAGCTGCTGGTACTGTGAGGAGGGTTTCATGACCTTTACTGATCATAGTCTTCCTCCTCATTCCTCTTCACAAATTCCTGTATATGCTCCTGCTCTGTATTCAGCAAGCTGAGTGACTGAACGAACAAGTAGCTCACGTGCAGCATGAAATGCTAAACACAAACGTTCATAAATGGATTCCAGACTATCACTGTCCAATTAAGAAACTGCAGGAGCTTTACAAATCAAGTGATACCAGAGCTGGGGAAGCCAAGCTATCGAAGGTACAGCCAAGCCATAGTGAAACAAGCCAAAAAATCGGACATCAGCCAACAAAGCTGACTAAATACATAGACTATGAAAAAGAAAATACATAATAGATATGCGAGTTCAATGTGGCCGCCAGGAAGTGGTGCCAAAATATCCTTGCTGGCTTGACTTCCCTTGGCTTAGACCTGCATGCAAACACTGAGCTGAGCCCAAACTAGGGATCAAGCAAGAGCCTGGCCTGCTCCTTCATCAGCTCAACAGCTCATCCTTGAGAGCCTGCAGTGTGCTGTTTTCGTTACGGAGATTTGCTTATCCATAGGGAAAAAGGCTGAAAAGTCTGATCTGATCTCCTCTTATTGTCCCTGAAATGAGACCACCTCTCAAGGCTTCATCAGGATCACATCCACTGATGTTATAACAGTGATTTCTGCAGGTGGAGCTACTGAAAACAGCCCGATCTGGCTTTTTCATTTGTAGTTCTTTCTCCCCTGCACAAATGTCATAGGTTTTGAGAGGTGTTGAATATATCGTGAATGTTTCCAAAGGCTGAATGTACTCCAAATGTCCTATTGACGTAAAAGCGTTTTATTAGTTGTTTTAATTCCTTCAGTGAGATTCTTCATCAGACTCTGTAGATGGCAATGGAATAGTTTTCTGTGAGGTATTTTGTTCAAGCACTTACGCATTAGGGCATGTGTTTGTGTTTTCCTCCGAGCAGGGAAAGGGATGCCCTGTGGGATCAACCTGTACTAAAAGGTAATAACTAGATGCTATTCTCCAAGGATTTGGTTCAAGGATTGAGGGGGTACCCAGGGTATTTTATTACTGTAGACAAAACTACTGACCAGATGCTTTACTGTGAATACAAACAAGAAATTTCATATATATCAACAGTAAACCCAAAAAGCAACAGTAAAATATGTGAACTTTTGATATTTGCCTGTCTCCAAAGCGCCTCAGCTTCCTGCTCCTTATGCTTACAAGGCCTATTGGCAAGAGAGGCTAGTGACATAAAAACAGATAAGAAGAGTAAGAAATATCTGAATGAGTAGTAGAAAGGTCTACGGGTTCTTTACATTGTCACTGCTGGGTTTTGGACCAAGGCTATCCTGAATTTGAAATTAGTCAGAGATATAATGTTTCACCCAGAATACACACTCCAGATGCCTCAAAAAAGAAGGGCATTCAGATTTGATGTTGATATGCAAAACAAATGTTAAAATTATTGGGATTGCTTATGTGATAATTGTTTTTCTTCATGGCAAAATGGTAATTTGAAGAAACAAGAACCATGACTGATCTTTTGGTTTGTAATTACCTTTATAGATACACAATTGCATGTTTGGCTCTGGCAATTGAAATTGTTTTATTTGCTTTTCTTTGTGCATGTTGCCTGTAATTACCACATCTGAGCACAGAAGACTCTATGTTGTTGTTTTGTAAGACCAAAAGGATGAGGGGGGCCTGTGGTTTAGTTGCTGGATAATTTCAAAGAGATTTTGAACACAAGAAAATTCCTGAGGAATTGCCTGCTTTGTTGAGTTGCCTTTATTATATTTCTTCTCTCTCCTTTTTTTTTTTTTTTTAGTGTTCTTAAGGGTGTGGATTGGGAGGAGGGATGGCAAGAACATGTTGGCTTATTTACTACTCATAGAGGAGTTCAAGCATTTCTCTGCCTGCTCTAAGTATTCTGGAATGTTTTTAACAATTGTAAATAATTTTATGCTTATTTTGCAATGTGCTTGAGCTGCATGACTGAAACCAGTGGTTGTTTTGCTATTGTCATGAATAGAATGGAGCTGAGACGTGATGCTGAAGTGTACTTCCCCTTCAGTCACATGCAGGCCTTTCTTAGTCCTACAGACAAATTCAGTGGTACCCTCCTCTGATTTTGGAAAAACAAGTGTTGAATAGAAAGGGCTGGTCAAAATGTGAGGATTATGAGCAAGAATGGACAACTCAGCATGATGGTGCCATATTTTCACTTCCCCTTGGCTCATTTAGAATGTTCAGAGAACAGAGGATTTTGTTCTGTGATCTGGCTCTGCACAAAATACTCATAGCATGTAGTAAATATGTCCATTGGCATACTTACTCATATGTTTTTATTTTTAATTTTCCAATTGGAAAGGTCTTTTTGCAGCATTCTGGCACAGTAAAACAACTCCAACACAGACATCATTTTCAAGCATTCCTGACCGATGTCTAGACTTCTATCATATTTATAGACACACATCCTTGTATTTAAGAGAAATGCTATGGGCTACAACCTTGCTCACTTGGCAGAAGAGGACTCTCCTCCATACAAATAAGGCTCATGTGTGCTGTTCGCAGCCAGTGGAATAAAATCCCACAGAGACTGAGTTCTCCTGAACAGATTTAGCACTGTCTGCCTGCTTGCTTCAACTGCAAAGCTACTTCTTCCACCTTGTCTTCCATAAATATATATCAACACACATAACAACAATTTAAAACAATCCCTACTAAAAAGAAATAAAAAAGACACTTCACCGCTCACGTCTCTCTTCCCTCGGCAATGGTGAGCAAACAGGCGATACGGGACAGGTGTTAGTCACAAGGGAAGGTTTCACAGACTGCTTGGACACTATGGTGAAGAGTGCAGTATAGGAACATGAACACAACAGGGGGAGAGACCTCCTGTTACTGTTTGCCAAAAGTAAGTGAAACTTTTGGTCAGGACTTAGGCCTTTCTTTGCTAGAATCTCCCTCTTAAACACTGATAATTTTTGGTTATGTACTGCATTATGGAATATATCCCACCTTTTCTTGGGCTTTATGATGGCCCAATGGGATATAAATGAGAGGAAGGGCATGCCCCAAGTCTTCTCTTGTGGACTGTGAGAATCTGGTCCCAGTAGTGAGTTAAACTGAGTAAGACATGAGCCTCATTAACCTAGCTATCAATCACAAGCAATTCCATGCAATCAGTCTTGGTGCTTGTTTCTTCAAGAAATGTGTTGCTACAGAAGATTTTGTGGTTTCTCTCATTTCTTCAACTGGACCTTGCTGTGTATTTGTAAGGACATCATAAGTGATAGGAGCAAACAAAGCGAGATGTACAACCTGGAGCAATTGTACTTCCATTTTTCCCCTCCGCTTTGTCTCTGCTGATATTTTCTCAATTTACAGGATTTCCAAGAGCATCCAAAAGATTCTGAGGAAATATTTGCTAGCGCTAGAACAACAGAGAGGAAGAAGAGATAAAGGAAAGTGGAATGCAACCACTTGGGTGTGCCAGTGGGTGACAGGTGGGGACCCCCAGGCAGATGGAGGTGGCTGGAGCTGCTCCAGAGGATGACCCAGAAGATGAGTGGAGCTGAGGTACCAGCCTTCTTCTTGGACAGAAACCCATTGCTGCTGGTGGCATGGCACAGGGAAAGCCCCTCGAGGGAAACACGAGATTTTTCTGTGGGTTGTACCTAGGTAGTATCCAGCTCTGTGTTACCAGTGAAGCTTCAGATAGCTTATCTTTCACCTGCATATGTACGTGTTTCTCTCTTGCCAGCCCAACATTTCTTCATCTGAACGTGTGAATAATAATCCCCTGAGTAGATACGGATAAAATAAAAGCATACTAAAACCCCCAAATATTCGGGGAAAGATTTTATCTTTCGTTACGTGGAAAGATGTCTGCAGTCTGGCTTCAATAAAGGGATAACTTAAAAGGCAGAAAAATAAGCAGCAGAACATCAGCTCTCACTTCAGTGTGTAAACTTTGGAAAGGCCACCTGTCAGATCCCTGGTGGAAAGCAGCATTTTGTTTGGCATCTGGCTGATCGCCACGATGAAATGTTGAAGTGTTTGGAAACTTGTGGGACTTTCTTCAAAAGGCACGTTTCCCCTCCCCCTTTCTCTAAATAATTAAATCTTAAATGTTCTGGCTTGCAGCTAAGAAAAGATAAAACACAATGGCAGGATTCTTTCAAACACACTAGCTAATAACATGAGGGCCTTTCATGCTATTTATTTTAGCTTCCCCCATATAAAACACAAAAGAAATTGCCTCAGTATCACCTTAACTTTTCATCTCAGGCAGTCACTGATTCTGATCTCAGTAGCTGAAGTAAATCTGAAGTAACTCCTCTGAAATGTGACCTAGTTGCAGAGCGCCGCATACTTATTCCAGGGTAAAACTGGCGTATGGATGCAATTGTGATCTTATTAGTCTTATCCTGTCATAACGCATATCAGTCACTGAAGCTACTCCGGATTTTAGTGACTCACACAAGCTACTCCCAACTCAGGCAATGTGACTGAAAGCAGAGACCCACAATTGTCAGCTGGGTGACGTCCTGTCTTGCAAAAAGATAAGAATTTAGCTGCTTGATGGCAGGCATATTTTGCTCTGATCACTCATTTTGACTGTTTTCCCTAGCATTACATTGTGTTTCGGGGGTCCTGTTGGAAGCAAGTTGCTTCACGATTCCAGCACTTTGAGGAATGCAAGGCTTCAGATTAACACCATCTGTTGTTTGAAGATAAAAGCAAAGACTCTGATGTTAGTGGCTAGTTCTCTTTGTAACTGCTGTTCTTTTAAGTAACAGATACTACGAGGCTACTTTTGCCCCAGCAGATATGCGTTGGGCTGTCAGCAAAGGGATATGTGCTCTTGAGAAGTTGGACCCAAATTTTGTTTCACTTATTTGTGCTGTATTAAAAAGCCTTGGGTTTATTCCCTTGAGTGTCGTGCTGGCTTTAGTGTTCAGGGGCACTTTGGGAATGGAGGGCCTGGAATCACCTTCAGCCATGATGCACAGACTGGGCTGCCAACATAGACCCTTCTCCATGGCGTCCTGCTTGTTCTGGTGAAGAATGAGCAGCCTGCAATATCATTGCAAGAATGGAGATGGCACAGGAGAGCCTACAGAGAAAACCATGCACTGCTGAAATTGTCCCCTGTATTTTCCAACATGTTATGTTGGGTGAGCGCTGTTCCTTCTTCGGATCTAATGCTTCATCTTGCATATGCCGCTTGGAAGAGTGCAGGGACGAGTCAGAAGGCGAGTGATCTCGTCCTGCATGCTGGTCAGTAGAGCTAAATATAGCAATTAATTTGCTCTGGATATAGGAGCACAGGCAGAACCAGCAACAAGGCTGCAATTCTCCGGCTGTCTCCGCACAGGTCTGGCAGTGTTTTGGTCTGAACTCAGAAAAAGCCTGCCAAAGCTTCCAGACAATGCCAAGCTACACCTGAGAATTAGCACAGCACAACGACCACTCCCAAAAGGCAGTTTGAGTGCAACCACATTGTTTGGAGAGTAAGGCAATTTAGCTTTCCCTATAGTTGTGCTGCGCCAGTTGCCCTCAGGGCAAAGAGTCGTCATTGGGCAGGGATGGCTCATTTCATTTTCCACCATACTCAAGGTAACTTTACTGGCTCTGATCTACCCTCGGAGGAACCCAGAACCTAATGACTCCAGACTTGTGACAGGGTCACTTTTGAGCTACATGATGTATCTCCTTTTGGCTGCCACAAGGTACAAGTCAGGCTCAGCTGCCACTATCCCTTGACTTTGGCACTGAGTAGTTTAATAACAATATCAGTTTTATTTGAGATGCAGGCAGTTCAAGATACAGGGAATCAGATGGGAATCAACAAATTCAACTTTCAGGAAATGGTAATGCCTCTACTGATAACTTGTTGAACCTCACCCAGGAATCCTGGGGTCCCATATCTACCTCTGTCACACATCTTCTGATGTTTTTTGATCTTTTAATACAAAGTCTTGAGGGTTATTTTTCTGTGTTTTAAGATGACGGAGAGCTTAAAGGACTTCTTCCCAGTTTAGGATTTGGAGATAAGCTCTGTGTCATAGGCCCTGGAGGGAAAGCCTGTCCCCTGGTGGAAAAAAAACAAAACAAAAATGAGAACCAAACCCAAACCAACCAGCCAACCAACCAAAACCAATGAAAACAAAACCCAACAACAAACTAAACAAACAAACAACAACATCAACAACAAAAACCCTAAGAAGCTGTGTGAAGGTATTTTCACACAAAGATTTCCCTCTCCAGAGCCCCTTCCTGTGGGTTTGGACTACAATGGGGATAGTTCAGACCACTGTAAATGTTGATACAATTGAAGGGAAACAAGAATCTAGTTTTCCCTTTCCTGTCAAGGAGTCATTTTTTCACTCTGAAAGTGATGACTGAGCCCTGATCCAAAGAAATCCTGAATGCTCAGCAATTCATGTTAAGGAGCAAAACAAAGAGCAAAATCCCTTCTTTATTCTGCCGTTGCATTTTGGTAACTTTTCAACATGCTGTCATCTGGTGACAACAAAGACCTCATATCTCCTTTCAAAAGCCTTCCTTTTGACCTTGTGCTAATTAGAGTACATGTAAAAACAATTGCAAATTAAAATGCAGAATAATCTCTGTGTTAGCTAAGGCAGACATTTCTAAAAATAATGAGGAATGGCACAAAGAAATACCAAGACAACGGCTTTGTATAAGCTTCTCATGATTTGTAGATGTCTGTGGTCAGTCTGCAAACTTGCACACATTTTCTGACCTTTACAAGGCCACGCTTTGCTAAGATCACTGGTCGTGTGTTTAAAAAGTAATATGTTGACTTTTTGTTTTCAAAGCAAGCATGGGATATACAACTCTAGGACGTATTTTCATTCCCATGATAGAGGAATGTATACATGCCAAGAGGTAGTACTTGAAGATATTACTTCAGAATCATACATGAGCCTGCTGGAATTTTGTGTTTGAGAGTGTTCAAATTCTAGCTAAGAAGGGGTGATATAACCATGGTATTTGGGCATTTCCTTGGAGGTTGTATAATACTGTGTCCTCTTGAGATTCAGTGAAAATATCTCTAGCTCTCTACTCCATTCATTGAGCATATAAGATACCTAAGCACCTAATTCCTATTAGGATTTATGGGTACATGATCCTCATGGACAGTTTTGGTCCCTCTGTAGAGATTGCTACAGTGACATGATAAGCATACTCAGGTCCCAATCGTTTCTTGAAGGATAAGACAGAAAATTCCTTGAGGCAAAACCTGTTTCGTATGTGTCTTTCTCCTTGTTTCTCACTACTGTGACAAGCAATTTTTCATGCTTTTGTTCTCACAAGGTGCCTATGGAATAGCGTGCTGCTATCTAACTTCTGTTCATTTCAGTGAGCAGTTTAGATGCATTTTTGTCTGAGAATCAAGCCTAGAGCAGCCTACGCTGTAACTCCGAAAGCCTGTGAGTGTGACAGGAGTGTGACCTTCCTTTCCGAGGTTTTAAGTAAGGATAGCAAGATGTCTGTCCTTACCCAAGAAAGACTACAAAGGCAAAGCGAACAATGATCCAGATCCAAAGAGGTACCTAGTATGTCACCATTTTGGCTACCCCTCTGACCTATGTGATAAAGTTGTAGCTAGTTATGGGAGAGGGAGCCAGGGAAGTATGGAGCCTGGAAGCAGGTGATTGTCCCTGAACCTATTCATTTGGCCCTGCCTACCTGGATCGTGCTCCTCACGGCCTGAGGGCAAAAAGTCTGTTGTTATGGCAGCAAAAACGTGCTTGTCTGCTTTCCTGAGCCACTTAGGGGTTTGCTGATGGGCTACTTAGGAGCAAGCAGGAAACCTCAGTTCATTTATGCTTTCACAGGTCAACAGCAGACCTATATATGTAGGAAGAGACTGGCAATGGTGCAAAACTCCCCCTTCCTGTAAATTCAAGACCCACGTGAATAGAGGTTGAATATCTTTCATTTAACGCAGCAGGTGACATGAGAGGTATCTAGAAGCAGCATGAAGCATGATGACGACGAAAAGAAATCTTACTCTGAAGATACAACTTACTGTTAGCTTTTGTTGTATCTTCTTGTATGAAGACTGGAATCAGCCTATTTCAGACGCTTTAAATTCACAAACTCTAATTCACAGTACAGGACAACATTCAAACACAGCAGAAACGCAAGTTTTTCTGACCAAACCAGGTGAACAGCTTATGCTTATGCCCAGAAGCACAGTAATCAGTGAGACTCATTTTCTGTCTTCATTGGCATAACTGCAGATGCTGTGCTTATTCTCATAAGTATATAACCCTCTGTTCAGTCTTACAAAGCCACTTACTTCCATAATATACTGCAGCAGGGTATCAGCTTGTACACTGGTACATTTTCTAGTAATCAGAGGCTTGTCAGGTAAATGTGATCACTAGAAAACAAACTGCTGTCCAGCTCTCTACTATGTTGTACCCCTAGAAGTCACAACAGAGCTGTAAGAAAACAGTATATGGAATTTTTAATTTTTTTTTTTTTTATGAGAAAGAACACAGTGGAGACTTTTTATTCCAGGTGACTCATCTATCTTAGCAGTTAAATGTAAACAAATGTATTAGGACAAATGATCAGACCATTAGCAATACAAAATTGAATACAGACCTGAAAAGTCTGAAAAATGAGCACTCACTGTCACAGACTCTGTAGGGCAAAACTGTTGCTCGGTTCACATCTGAACACGACATTCTGGCCTACTTCAGCACTGGCATGGGAAACTCTCTGAATAAGACATTGACTTTCTACCACCTGCTAAACCATTTGTTCTCTTGGTTGTTTCATGGAGAGACCGGACAGATTTTTTTGGAGGTTTGCAAAGGATGAAAACAGAAAGACCTGATCAGCAGGTAGGTCCTGCTCAAAAGGAGAGACTGCAGGTGGGAAAGAAAGGGACTGGGGAAAGAAATACTTTCTTCCTCGAAGAAAGCTCACTTAACTTGGCTGGTTGATACTGAGGCTGGGAGAAGGTTGCTCATGGCCTTCAGTCTCTTCTCTGGTATTAATCAAAGAAGGGACAACGCCTCCCAAAGGGAATGCAAGAAACACACCACTTTTCCCAACCCCAAGTGCTGTACCTAACCACTGAATAGCATATAAATGGAGTCTGTCAGTATGTCAAATGAAACTGAGTGCATCCCACAGGACTTTTGCTAGCCACTGTGGATGGACAAGCAGGCTGTATGCACAGCCCAACCACATCATGGACTGTATATTTGTTTACCACTCCCCCCCCCCCCCCCCCCCCCCCTTTTTTTTTTTGTCCCCAGTGTTTTGATTTAAGGGAAAAACAAAGGATAAAGGCTTATGGCCAGTGGTCTCCACTTCAGATGGTCCTAATTCAGGTACCCTTAGCAGATCATTCCATCAGTACCACGCGGGAGGGAGAAACTGTAGCAAAATGAAGGTGAACAGCACTCAAAAAAGTGGCGTTTAGTAATCAGACAGCCCTGGTGCATAGACAAAAGTTTTAAACTAAAAGGTTTGCAAGGAAGAAAGATAGACTACAGGGAGAAAAAGACAAGTGTTCCTCTCCATACCTGTATTTTTTTGTATTTTGCCTTTCTGACATAATGCTGACCCCGACACTTCTTTCTCTGGTAAACCACCAACAAGGAAACTTCTCTTAATTTGCTCAGAATCTGAATTTTCTAGCTTTCATTCTTCACGTCCAAAAGATACAGAGACAGATATTTTAATGCATTTCTGTGGGTTTTACTAGAAATAAATACATTTTTTTCATATTATGTCTATATTCAGTGATGCAGGAAATCCTGCAACTTCTTAGTGAATATGATATCCTGCTCAGTGCTAGAACACATGTATTCAAGCCACCTGTCACAAATGCAATCCCCATCAGTGAAAATAATTCCACGATTTTGTCTCACTAATGACAAGTTCTTTGCAAAACAATAGATACCATATCACTTCTATGAAGCTGTTCCCTCAAGCTTATTACTGCTTTCCATGCTTCACCTTCTTCCCTTTTGTTTTACAGTTTTGATTCACAGGTTTCTCATTCCAGTTTTCTTTCATTTAGCCTTCTTACCTTACTCATGCTGAAATTGTACAAAGAAGGACCCAGTTACGGCACTAGACTTTATGACTTTTTGTGTGTATAAAATGATAACTGAATATATAAAGAGTCACAGTTAAACATGGCACCTACCCTGGATTGCTTCTCTTCTGTGTATTCGTTTCCATTTGCATGTAGCTTTGTCAGGCTTTGACTGCAAAGGTTAGAGCTTGCTTGGACAACTTAAAATTACATCCCTCTGAACTCTGAGGTGCCTGATGCTGCAGTTTAATTTTATTTAATATAGGATTTTGTTTGCTTGTTTTTATAATACAGCAAGTGTTTTCTGTGAAAGGCAGCTCAATATTTGTATTATAACAACTTAGGAATCTCAGAGCTAAAAATTAAATGCTGTTAGGCCTAATTGCACTAACTGCTGAATAAACATACAATAAAGGTCCTTGTCCCAAACTTACAAGATGAGACAAATACAAGCAGATGGGTAAGACAAAAACCAAACCAAACCAAAACAACAACAACCAACAAAACAAAACAAACAAACAAACAAAAAACCCCAAGCAAACAACAACAAAAAATTAATAGTATATTCCAAATCCTTAGAAGTCAGTGCTCAAAATTCTTTATTCATTTGGCTGTAATTCAGCTAAGAGCAGATGCTTAAGAATAGTACAATTGCAGAATGACCTTTCCACTGCTTTTCTTCCCAGCTTCCAGCAGCAATTTTTTTAGGAGCTCTTTAAGCCAGAAGTTATATCTACATTGTTTAGCTGTGCTGTATGAACTGTTTTTTCATTAATTTGTCTAATTACTTTCTAGAAGTAATTTTGTGCTCCAGAGCATCCTGCGGCAATGAGTTTCCCATTTCAATTATTTTCAGAAAAAGTATTTCCTTTTGTTTGCTTTAAACCACCTGCCTCATAGTTTCATTAGTTGCCATTGATTTCTTACACTTTATGTTCTCTATTTATTTTTTCTGAACTCAGTCACTTAGTATCATGAGACCCTTCTATTCTACAGCCCTTTGCTGTCTGCTGTAGTTTTGGCTAGCCTGAATAACTCTGTATCATTTACAAACTTCATCACCTCACTCTTCAGTCCCTTCCCAATTCATTTAATGAGCTGCATGAGTCAGTATAGCTCCCCTGGGCCTTACTGGTGACCTCTTTCAATTGCAAAAGCCAACCATTTGTTCTTACCCTTGATTTTCTAGCAAATTAATAATCTATGTGACCATTCCCATGACAACGTAGTTCCGTTAAGCATCATTGTTGACAGATGTCAAATGCTTCTTGATAAAATCACTATATCAATTGAATCAACGCTACTTACAAATTTAGTGACTGGATCAAAGAACTGTAATAGATTTATAAGGTAATACTTTTCATCTAAAAGGCTTTATTCTCCTCTTCAAGCCCTTCCTAGATGCACCGCATTTATCCATGTATGCACTAACTCTGCTCTTTTCAAATTTTCCATTGTATTTATCACCTTATATTTCCCTCATGCTGAGGCCGATTTAAGCAATATATCATGCACCACAGTTCGTTTACAGCCTTCAGAGGGAGTTCCTCTGGAGCACTTAGGTAAATACCACATGGTCCTGATTAACAGCCATTATGTGGTTTACATTTTCTTCTAGGCACAAAAGTCCTTGTATCAACACTTCAGTTTGAGATAAATCCTCAGACTCATTCCCTGTAAGAATGGTCCTGGTATGAGAAATTCTATAAACCTCTCTGCAGTGAACACTGACGCCTTGGCGTCAACTTTAGGTTTTCTGCTGTAGTCCGATCTTGCTTGAGTACGCCTTTTACACATAGATCATTTTTCAGGCTCACCAATCCTCTGGCATGTTTCCTGCTTTTGATGTTTGAATAAGATTCTATTATTAGTTTAATACCTTTGGTAACTTGCATGCTTCGTCTTGGCCTTCTTTATTGCGACTTTATGTTTATCTTGCCAATGTTTATGCTCACTTCCATTTTACTCTTAGGCGTAACCCCCAGTTGAAGGATAAAACTTTAGTCCTTATAGCTTTTTTTTTTTTTTAGCTGCATTGTTTTATTTGTGTTTTGACTGATGGTTTATAACTGGTAGAGAACATTTAGTCTTCTAACATATTACCCTTGAACTGTCTTCTTGCTCTCATTCTCCCATACATTTTACCCTGTTAGTTGCTCCACCTGATTAGCTTTGTCTTATCTTTTAATGACTTTTCTGAGATTCACTGCCAATGCTGCATTTTTGAGGAGCTGGGGGGAGGTGTATTTTTTTGGCTGGCTAACATGGATTTTTACCACATTATGGTCCTTGACCTAGAATGATTCTCAATTAACACACTGTCAACCAGATCCTGCTCATTCCTCATGCCTAAACCAAGGGCTGCTTCTCTTCTCTGGGTCCTTCACTATTTTTTTTTTTCAAAGTGATACCATTTTAATTATTTACAATTTAGATTCTTCAAACTTCCCTAGTGGGATGTTTCCCTTGTTTGCAGTAGTGTGATTGAAATTTCCAGTTGGTGTTGCATTTTCACGCTAACAGCTTCTCAAACCTCCAACAATTAGTTGATTGCTGTTTCTAGGGTCTTGAACATGTCTTTTCATACAACTTACGCCCCCTCCAGGTACTACACAGCATGAGCTGTCTATCCTTGTTTAATGTATTATCATGGTCATTACATTCAGCATAGCTATAGGAAAAGAATTGTCTTCGTGTTGACTTGATAACTGTGTCTCCAAACACAGCAGCAACCTTATTCCATGGGTTCTAGTATCCTGCCTTTAACAACGTGCAATGCAGGTTCCTGGAAGAATAAGAAGCCCTGTACAATACTTCAGGGAAATAATTCTTCCTAAAGCTCTCCATATGTCACAGAATGTTAGGGATTGGAAGGGACCTCAAAAGATCATTCAGTCCAATCCCCCCACCGGAGCAGGAACACCCAGATGAGGTTACACAGGAAGGCGTCCAGGCGGGTTTTGAATGTCTCCAGAGAAGGAGACTCCACAGCCTCCCTGGGCAGCCTGTTTCAGTGTTCCGTCACTCACTGATAAAAAGTTTCTTCTCAAATTTAAGTGGAACCTCCTGTGTTCCAGCTTGACTCCATTACCCCTTGTCATATCATTGGTTGCCACCAAGAAGAGCCTGGCTCCATCCTTGTGACACTCCCCTTTTATATATTTATAAACACTAATAAGGTCTCCTCCAAACTAAAGAGACCCAGCTCCCTCAGTCTTTCCTCATAAGGGAGATGCTCCACTCCCTTAATCATCTTAGTTGCCCTACGCTGCACTCTCTCCAGCATATCCCTGTCCTTCTTGAACTGAAGGGCCCAGAACTGGACACAATATTCCAGATGTGGTCTCACCAGGTCAGAGTAGAGGGGAAGGAGAACCTCTCTCGATCTACTAACCACCCCCCTTCTAATACACCCCAGGATGTCATTGGCCTTTTTGGCCACAAGGGCACAGTGCTGGCTCATGGTCATCCAGGCTCACGGTCCGCCAGGACCCCCAGGTCCCTTTCCCCTACACTGCTCTCCAACAGGTCGTTCCCCAACCTATACTGGAACCTGGGGTTGTTCCTGCCCAGATGCAGGACCCTACACTTTCCCTTGTTGTATTTCATCAAATTATTCCTGCCCAACTCTCCAGCCTGTCCAGGTCTCTCTGGATGGCAGCACAGCCTTCTGGCGTGTCAGCCACTCCTCACAGTTTAGTGTCATCAGCAAACTTGCTGGTAGTACACTCAATTCCCTCATCTAAATTGTTGATGAATATATTGAATAATATTGGCCCCAGTACTGTCCCTTGAGGCACTCCACCAGTTACCGGCCTCCAACTGGACTCCACCCCATTGACCACGACTCTCTGGCTTCTTTCCTTCAGCCAGTTCACAGCCCACCTCACTACCCGATCATCCAGCCCACACTTCCTCAGTTTAGCCATGAGGATGCTGTGGGAGACTGTGTCAAATGCTTTACTGAAGTCAAGGTATACTGCCAAATTTTTGTAGATTTCTACACGAATACTGGAAGTAATGAATTTTTTCGATGCCTTTGTGCCAGAACGGTTTTTGTGAATGTATCCAAGAAACACTCCGAAGCGGATTATAGCAATCTTAAAGAAGGTCAGCTTTGGATGTAAGATTCTTGGAAATGGGCCTTTAAACTTAAAAATAGCAATGACCAGACCTACAGGTCTTAAATTACTGTTTTGTTGTTGCACCTGAACCTTGAAGCTGCAATAAGACATCATGTTAGAGTTATAAAGAGAAGGCCCATTCTTTGAAAAGATTATCAATAGTAGATATTCCATAGTTTGAGTAACTTCTTTGTGTGAAGAGTGAACGGCATTGACTCAGATACTTCTCATCACACTACAGCTGTCTGTGTTGGTGTCAAACATGAAATAAATTTAAAACAGGAAAAAACACAAGCTTAGGAAAGTGGGCAGAAAAATATTTAGGGAAACAGAATTTCTGAAATGTAACAGAAAGGAAGTTTTCTTATATGTTTGGCAAAGGCTGAGGTACTCAACGACTCTTTTGCCTCAACCTTGAACAGCAAATGCTCTAGTCACACCACCGAAGTCACAGGAAGAAAAGGCAGGGACTGGGAGAATTAAGAACTGCCCACTATAGGAGAAGATGAGGTTCAAAATCATCTAAGGAACATGAAGTTGAACAAGTCCATGGGATCTGATTAGATGCACCTGCAGGTCCTGAGGGAACTGGCAGATGAAGTTGCTAAGCCACTATCCATCATATTTGAGAAGTCATGGCAGTCTGGTCACATTCCCACTGGCTGGAAAAGGAGACACATAACCCCCATTTTTAAAAATGGAAAAAAGGAAAACCCAAGGAACTACAGGCCAGTCAGTCTCACCTCTGTGCCTGGCAAGACCATGGAGCAGATTCTCCTGTCAACTATGCTAAGGCACATAGAAAACAAGGAGGTGATTCATGATGGCTTCACTAAGTGCAAATTGTGTTTGACAAATTTGGTGCCCTTTCATGATGGACTTACTGCTTTAAGGGAAGAAAAACTGATGTTATCTACCTGGATTTGTGCAAAGCATTTAACACTGTCACACCATCCTCACCTCTAAATTGGAGAGACATGGATGTGATGGATGAACCACTCAGTGGATAAGGAGTTGGCTGGATGGTCGCACTCAAAGAGTTGTGGTCAAGGTCTTGCTGTCCAAGAGGAGACCAGTGATGACTGGTATTCCTCAGGGGTCTGTATTGGGACAGGTGTTGTTTAACATCTTTGTCAGTGACATGGACAGTAGGATTGAGTGCACTCTCAGCAAGTTTGCCAGAGACACCAAGCTGTGTGGTAAGGTCAATATGCTGGAAGGAATGGATGCCATCCAGATGGACCTTGACAGGTTTGAGAGGTGGACCTGTGCAAACCTTATGAAGTTCAACAGGGCCAAGTGCAACATCCTGCACATGGGGCAGGGCAATCCCAAGCACAAATACAGGCTGCACAGAGAATGGATTGTGAGCAGACCTAAGGAGAAGGACTTAGGGATGTTGATTGATGAGAAGCTCGACATGACCTAGCAATTTGTGCTTGCAGTACAGAAAGCCAACAGTATTGTGGACTGCATCAAAAGCAGTGTGACCAACAGGTCTAGGGACGTGATCTTCCCCCTCTGCTCTGGTGAGACCCCACCTGGCATACCGTGTTCAGCTCTGGAGCCCCCAACATAAGAAGGACATGGACCTGTTGGAGTAAGTTCAGAGGAGGCCACAAAAATGATCAGAGGGCTGAAGAACCTCTCCTTTGAGGAAAGGCTGAGAGAGATGGGGTTGTTCAGCGCGGAGAAGAGAAAGCTCCAGGAAGATCTTACAGCAGCCTTCCAGTACCTAAAGGGGACCTACAAGAAAGCTGGAGAGGGACTTTTTACAAGGGCACGTAGTGACAGGATGAAGGGTAACGGCTTTAAACTGAAAGAGGGCAGATTTAGATTATATATAAGAAATTCTTCACCATGAGGATGGAGACTGGAACAGGCTGCCCAGAGAAGCTGTGAATGCCCCATCCCTGTGACTGTTCAAGGCCAGGCTGGACGGGGCTTTGAGCAACCTGCTCTATTGGGAGGTGTCTCTGCCCACGGTGGTGGGTTGAAACTAGATGGTCTTTAAGGTCCCCTCTATGATTGTGTGTGTGGATATATATGACATATATGTGACATACATATGACAAATATATGATATATATATGACATATATATGACATATACATGACATGTGCGGATCTAAACTATTACAGACCTTAATGGGGAACATCAAACAAAAGTATTTTATTAACTGTTAAATGGAAAGCAAATGTACCATCTTAAGGAATTATTTTTGCCATCTGTTATCACATTCTCCCCTCTCCATTCTCTGCATATAGTAAGCCATATCTAGCTCTGCCCTTTTTAATCTTGTTTAATGCCAGAAGGAAGTAAATGCCAAAATGGCCTATTTCCACTGGTGACATTCATTCCCCATACATTCAGTTTTCATGTCAGGTACACAGCAATGATTGTACATCTCGGTTTTCTGGGGCTATCTTATGTGGTCCCTGGGATATATCTACACAGACTCTGGAGTGACAAAGCACAATGCTAAACTGTGAAAGTGGAAGTGACAGAACATAGTAAAGGTTAGAAAAGGAAGAGGATGTTAAGATGAAAACCATGGACTAGTTAACCAATACATGGAATTATTTTAGTTATGTTCATATCCAGTAAACTAACTCAGTCCCAGGTCAACTATCCCAGATTGGGATTACTCTCAGACTCACTCTGGGTCTCACTGTTTTGGGACATTTTTTCAAAAATTTCATGTCTCCTCTGTTATCTGCAGCAGTATTACCTCTTCACATATGTCAGTACTGTGCTATTCTGAATCCCGACCTCTCAGAAAAACACAGTTATACCAGTAACAAAGGATAACAGAGAGCAACCCAGCCCAGCAGAAATGTCGCAGACCAGATGGATAGCTCGTGTCACTTTGGTCAGGAGAGAAAAAGTTGCCTTCCTGGAAGCAGGGGTAAACAGGCATGGTGAGATGACTTGAACTCTGAGAGGATGTCTCATCTGCATGTTCTGTTTTGTTTTTTATGCTTTTATTTATAAACATTTTTAAGCGTATCATCTATTATAAATGTTTTAAGTACTTCTATTTGTACTTTATCTTAGCCTGGATTAAGAGTGATTTCAAGACAGATGAATAACAAATAATTTCTTAAGCATGGAACACTAAACCACAGCTGCACATATCTGTCAGAGAACCATTGGTCTAGCAAACACTAATAAATCCAGAGAGAGACCCGGTCCTCAGATAAGGGGAGAGATGGCACTGCTTCTCCTTTTTGTTTCAGATTAGATGTTGTAGCTTGCCTGACTCAATTTTATCCCTCTGTAAAATCAGCGAAATGGAGGTTGCCTTCACAAAACTGTGCTTGGCTTATGAGTGCATTCACCACCATCTCCATACTATGCCACAGACAGCTGCCAGGAGCTCCCTGGCCCTAGGCTGAGACATAACTACAGCATCTGCCATAGGAGGTGGGTCTCTAGCACATTTTCAGGAAGGATGTACTCAGGCTGGTAGCAGCCTAGCTATGACAGGCTGCCAGTCACCATAGGATGCAAAATGCACTTGACAAATGTGGTAAATTAAACCCATGTTGTGCTCTCTCCTGCCGTTAGGCGTCTGGCTCTGCATTGCTTTCCGTGTAGCCACTGCTTGACACCAACATCTGAGCCAAATTGTTTAAATCTAGTTCAAGTATCTGTGCAGAACAGAGCAATGCAGAAGTATCCAAGAACTCTCATTACATTGAACAAACAAGCTATTTTATATTTTTAATGGAAAGAAAAAAAGAAAAACCAACCCTGCAGTCTAAAAAATATTTATGTAGGACATTGCAATTATTGTTCAGAATTAATGAGTTTTATCCCCTCCTTTTGGCTTAAAGAACACAAAATCCCAATGAAAGGAAACAGATGTAGTTGTTTTAAGCATTTCCAAAGGAAACTGCAGTAAAGTCTGAAACATCGCTGTATAAAAGCCTTGTGTGTCATGGAGATGTTCTGATATTGTTTTCATTTGCCAGCTGTGTGTAAAGAGGGAGTTATGTCTGTGGCCAATAGGTCTTCCCACATCAGAGCAGTAACAACAACAAAGCAACGGAAATATTAGGAAAATGCTAACTTTACCTTCAAATACACTTGATTTTCCTAAACAAGAAACATAGATTAGGAATCAGTTCAAAGAAAAATGGTCAGAATTTATAATGCTTTACTGAAAGAGACAATAATAGGAAGAAAGAACATTAATAAAATGAACTGGTCTGAAGGGAGTGTGGCCAACAAATAAGATATCAGAATTTTACCTCCTGGCTCTCTTCCTTAGCTAGTGCTTCTCAATCTCTATCCTCCAAGAAAAATACACGCACTTTCAGTTGGTTTGAAGAGATATAGCATAATAGACTAGCAAGGAATTTCTGGGACTGCAAATTGGGTGATTCAAGTCCAGCTCCTGCCTCTGCCTTTACCATTGGTGTTAAGTGCTATTATCTGTGTTATGGTAACACACAGAAACTGCAGCCCCCGAGCAGCACACATTTCTACAGCAGACCCATAAAAGTATAGTCTTTGCCCTGGAAACACCTGCAGCCTGGTGATATGAGCTTCCTGTGCTTTGGTTTTCCTATCAGTCGAAGGGGGAACTTCTGTTTGACCAGGATGTCTGTATGACTCGACTATGTGTTTCTCATTGATGGTTTTTTTTCACCTACTGCTTACTGTGCTGGAAAACAACTGTTTGAACACTGCAATCCACAGATCATAGGTCCCAGTTTAGCATTCAACACTACACATTGAAGTGATATGTTTAGACCTTACTAAATAAGGAGTGCAAGCTCTTGAACATGTTGGAAAAAAAAAATAGAACATCCAAGGGATCAAAATTGTTAGAATTCTTTTGAATCACCTCATTGCATGATAGGATGACACTTTAAATTACTGACATTTTCAAATGGGAATGCAGTGAAAATGACAAAATATCTTCTGCGAGCTAAAAAAAAATTCATGCACAACTATTATAAAATAATTGCTAAGATCTTGAGTGGAAAAGATGACAGTTCCCTGTGAAAATCCTGTCCTGGGTTTGTATTTTCTTAATGTATTTCTCTGAGAGTGTCTTGCCCCAGCCAGTTGAGATACTGGCATTGCTAGTCATTTCAGTAACTTAATTTCTCTCTTTGTTTATTCTGGTCAGCTTTTGCATTTCAAGGGATTATCCTTCAATTTTGAAGAACTACGGTGTTGCCCTGACAGCTTGCAATTAAACCATGAGACTTCAAAAAAAACCCTCAACCCTAAAAAACCTAAAGAATTTTTTTTTAAAACCCTAATACCCTAACGAAAGAGTATATGGTAGCAAACTCCTGGTGACCTAAGAAAACGAAAATATCAGAGAACAATAACCCTTTCAAGAGACAGATATTTCAGTAAGTACATAACCTGTTCAACAAATATCATCTTCAGCGTTAATAAAACACAGGAAGGTTGTCAAAGCTGACCTGCTGGACGAAGCTCTAGAAAAGAGGACTTTTGTTTTTTCTGCCAAGGGAGGATTACAGTCCCCAGTTAAAGCAAGGGGTGGTTTGTTGTGTGACCATATTGTATTCCTCATGGCTGCCAGTACCTAGTGCAGCCACCACAGAGGATGGGAGGGAGGAGGAAGCTGTCCTAAATCCTTCACTCCCAGCTCAAGTACATCAACTCTTTTGCTGGGAAGTGAGAGAGAACGGACAAAAGTCCCTGTCTTTGAGCGGTCTGTATATAAGCACCATCCACCAAAGAGGGTCAGTCAGGAAGGTAGGGACACTTTTCATATTTTCATGCAGTTTCATCAAACTGTAACTGCCTATGAGAGTCAAGATGCTGAGAGAAGGAAAACAGGCTGGCAACCATGCAAACGCAAAGTCCACCTGTCTGTGGGATACAGCAGCTTAGGGCACAGAAGCAAGCCCACTGTGTATCAGACACCCATAAGGTAAATTTTGTAAAGATGAGGATGCTTCTTATATATAATAAGGAATCTCTAGCACAGACATCTGATTACATAAATCCAGGTGAGATCAGCCTGAGCAAGACAGGAATTAACAGAAAAGTTCTGTTCACGCTGCAGTGCTACATGCAGTCATTTTGTCAAGCAGGTTCCCGTTGAGCTCATGGCTCCAAAACCGGTCTACTCTCTGATATGCTGGTGACACCCTCTGTACAGTCTGCATTTGAACAGGACACTAGGATTTACATGCACTTTATGCATTAGGAACTAAAGCTTAGAATGATCTGTTACACATACTTGACTGCTGTCAATTCAGCAGATGATGCATTTGAATATACAACAAAATACTTCCCTCCCCCAAACTGTACTAAAAATAGAATGCATTTTATGAATTTATACCTTGTTATGTATTTGCACGGAGAGTCCGGAGGACAAAAATTAGCACTTTTTCCTGGAACTTCATCTTAACAGCAATACGGACAAGAAAAAAGAAGCCATGGGTCAGTTTATCAAAAAGAACCCACCCTCTGCAGAATCCTACAGGACCCACAGAGGAAGAACCACAAGAGCAGTTACAAAAGCCAACCAAACAAACAACAGAACAGTGTATTTGCAGTAGCTTGTACTGTGTCTGCACAATGTTTCACATCCTGCACCTATTCCATTGCACTGGCAGAAATGCAGGCACCATCAGGGCCTCTGGTCGCACCTCTAAGGATGCACAGCTGAGAAAAAGGCACCGTTGACTTAAGCTGCAGGAAGCAGGGGCTTGGAGCAATAAGCCTGAGCAGAAAGGCTCTGCACAGCCCTGTTTTGACAATGTGTCTCTGTGTTTTCAGAGGGGGTGCATGTGCCGGAATACCGCTAGAGAACAAAGGTACAGGGTAAGAGTCATCCTACATTCAAGGTCAAACTTTTTCAAAATCCTAAAATAAACAGGGGTTATCCTGTATTCATTATCTTATTCTGCAACAAGTTCAGTATTTATTCAGCTCTTTTCCTTTTCCAGTCTTTATGGCTGTCATTTCCAATACTAGGCAGAACTGCAATGTATCTTGTACTTATTATCTACAACTCAGTATGTGGAATCTTAATATAATTTTTTTTTTCTGCCCGTATCTCGCAATTTTGCATTTTGGATCTATACCTGCATGTTTTCAACAGCATTACCACATAGTTGCCTCCTAAAAAGATGTCAGAAGATTCCCCTCTACAGTCAGCTCCGCATTCCCCATTTTAACCCTCTGTATCTTGAGTATGTCATATGATACTATTCTGGTGATTTACAACCTAATTAGAAGCCACCATTCCGGCTTAACAGCAGCAGAGAATGTGCTGCTCTTCTGTAGTCTTATCAGCAGAAGCTCAGCAGAGTTGAGAACCTGCATCTTCAGGAAGACATTTCATTTTCAAGTCGGTAACCTATCGTACACACATTTTCTCCTTCATTTCTCCAGTTTTAATAACTGAACGAAGTGTTCGAAACGATGTCCAGAGGAAGAAACTTTGGTCACTTAAGACACCAGAGCTGAGTTCTTCTTCTACTGTGGACTTCCTAGGAGAAATTTAGCCAACCTTGTGAATATCTCCATTCACGCTCAGTAAAATTCAGAAAGTGAGAATAAATCAAGTGAGAATAAATCAATGAACAACTGTTCCTAGGTATTATGGGATTGAGACCACATAAATCTACAGAGCTAAAAATCTAGAGGCTTAAAAAAGATGGATAGACTACAAGAGTAGACAGTGTCCTTCACACTGTCCCACCAATGTACCTCATCAGCATGGACCAAGAGAAAACATTCAGAAATCCTGACAGAAATGTCAGGATAATTCATCCCCAGACCCTTTAAATTCTTGCCCCCTGTTTAGCAGGAGTGTCCAGGGAGGTCATGTCCTATTTTTGATGGAAAATTTTCTTTAGGATGGATAACCTTGAGACAAGCTAGTCACTTCACACAGGTCATAAATAATAACTCTGCAAGCTGAAACCTCTTAATCTTCGCCACTTTGGTCTAAAACCACATAGGGACTGTTGCCTTAAATGAAGTCTTCGATCAGTCTTATTTATCTGAGATAAGTTTGTGAGCAGATTCTGAGATTGATGAAAGGCAAACAAAGACCTTGTAGGGATGACTCAGAATCTACACAGAAATAAGATATCAGAAACCTGCCCTCCTAAATATGGCCAGACACATGAACTGAGCTAGGGCTATAGTTGAATGGTTTTATCTGGCTAGGCACTGAAGTACAACCTGTCTATTGAAACTACAATACATGTAAGACAAACAAGAGGGGCAGAACTCTCTTCTAATTGTTCACATAAACCCCAAAGAACAGACCCAGGTAAATCAAGGGGAATGGGCTTTTTCTAGCATAATGATGACAGCACTCTGTTGCAGTGCTTTTTAACCAGCTTAACAAGCCTTCAAGATTTATCTTTTTTACATTCAAATTTAACCTCCTATCAAGGTTACTTATGTTTAAAAAAATGAAAGCTGATCTTATTTCCACCAACTGAATTCCAAGTTGTTATTTACAACAAATAATTCTGACCTTATCCTTCCAGACGCATGTTACATGCCAGGGAAGAATATACATGGTAGGCCGTCATATTCTGATGCTATGTTTCACTTCCCTTTATGCTTACCAGGCAGACTTCTTCTTCAAAGAAGGCTGCTGAAAGCATTTTTTAATAGGTAGAAAGCAATTTTTTTTGCCCGTGGCCTCTGCAAGAATTTAAGATCTTAGCAGTATAGCTCTGCGAAAAGCGTCTTTCCTGTTGCTTGCATTTTATTTTTCACTAATCAGCATTTGCCTGTCAAATATAGCATTTTAAGGGCAGTCAGCTGCCATTCAAAGCAGTGCTGACTGAAGAGTCTGGCAAACCTGCAGCAATACAGGAGAGAGCAGCAGCATCCAGGCAGAGACTTGGGCTTTCTGTGTTGATAGACTAGAAGTGACAAGGGCCAAGATGAGAGAACTGTTGTGAGGCAGGAGAGAAGCATCCTTGCCCTTAAGTGCCATTCCTCATGTGGAAGATAAGTTTAAAAGACTGTTTTCATTTTTATTATCTTATTTTATTGATCTTCTGAAAGATGGCAAAGCTGTTAACGTCCTCACAAACTTAAAGCCAAATATCTATACCTTCCAAAAGTCTCCAATCTTTAACAGATTAGCACTGGGCAGATGCCTGTAAGGAAAACAGTCCAATGTACAATATATGCACTTGCCTACAGTTCCTCAAAAAAGGGCACGACAGTTGCACGCATACATACAGCGCAAACAGCCAGGCACATCCAAGGAACACGTGAGCATGGTGTCTGCTTCTAATGTGCACAGGAGGGATATTTGTGTAAGAAACTTGAATGAGCTGAAATCACAATATGAAACCTTAATATGACTTAATTCTACTTAGAGTGGTTGAATTTCAAGTTGTGCAGCAAGCGAGCAAAATGTGAGGACATACTTAAATCAAGTCCTTAAAATATACATGTCCTGAAGCCTCCTGTAAGAAGATTTAAGGAGTATATAAACCCTATTTTGGCAAAAAAGCCACTTCACATTTGGAGAGACCAGAATATATACAGTCCTTTGATTCAATCTGTTCACAGCTACAAGGGATAAACTGTATATGAAGGCTGCCTTTGAAGACTGAAAGGCTGCTAAGAGTGAAGTCTCTTTAGTATCTGTGCTAAGCATCTCTGTATCAGTATCTTTCCTGAGAAACAACTATATTGGGCATGTTGGCTGGAATTTGGCTTTGAGCATATATGCTGATTCCACCAGGTACTGATTCACAACAATATGTTCAGGCATTGCCAAGTATACTCACATCTATTCCACTCTCGGGACTTTGTAAGAGAAAACCAGTAATTCCATAAAATCCCAAACTGCATGAAGAGAGGAGAAAGGGAGATGCTGTTCAACAACTCTTCCAGGAAAGGCACCAGCAGAATCAAATAAAGCCACTAAAATCCAGGTGCAAAATAAAACAAAGAAGGTAGTTCTTTCCACACCAGGCTGTGGAACACCTCTTCAGAAGATGTAGAGGCTGAGAGCTTACATTTTAAGGGCATTTTAAGGGAAGACTGGACCAACTCTTAGAAAATAAACCCACCAAGGCTTATGAAATATACAGGAACTAAATCCTGCCTAGGAAGTCTCCAAACCAAAAATGTTTGGAACACAGGAAAGTACAAGGGGAAGTATCATACGTGGTTGCCCTATTACATCATTTTCTAGGTATTTGGGGTACTATTGAAGAGCAGAAGAGTGGAGGAGATGGTTCTGTTGTCTAACTAGATGTGGCCTTTCTTAGTTTCTGATAATCCTCAACCTCAGATTTGTCAAGCATGACTTAAAAGCAACATATTATTTTGTAAAGTAAAAAAACCCAAACAAACTAATAAATATTTGAGTTATAATGTAACACTAAAGTCACTGAAAAAGGTAAAGACCTCAAACAGAAATGATAATGCAAATACCGTGAGGTTTCTTCCCGCTTGCTTTATTATAAGGGATAGAACGTGGGGTTTTTTCTCAGCTAAAAATAAAGAAGTTTCACTGCCTCCAAAATGCAACTCATTTAACAAAATGCAGTGTCAATTGCTCCAACTCAACACACCGCAAAATAAGAGAATAAGTGTTGCTGTTGTTACATATATGAAACAGGCAATTGTAATAATGGCAGATGAAATATTTTTGGATGGATAAGTGATTTCCAGGCTGTCTGTGAAGGCAGACGAGCACAGTGACCTAATGTAAGACTGCAGAACGAGCATAAATGTGGCTCTTTGATCTGCAAGAGGCAGAAAAGGCTTTAATATCCCTCGGACAGTACCTGCTGGCCCTGTACCTCATCTGATCAAGCCTCTGCTAGAATAGTCTTCCTTCTATTTATTCTCCTTAAGAATGTCCCTTCACAAGAGTAGTACTGGCATCTGTAACAGCTTCTGCTGTTTTGCTAAACTTTCCCTTCATAAACCTACATTACTTTTCCTACTAGCTGAAAAAAAAAAAAAGAGTCTCCTCTGATTCACACCCCTACAGAACAGCTGAAATGAGCAGAATCCACCAGTGACAGCAAAGTCATGATGCAGGGTGAACATCCTTTAAACACTGCTACTAAACCTTGAGTTAAAGAGACTTCCTGTGTTACTTCCCTTCATCTTCCTCTCTGGAGGCACACAGCAAGCATCAAATGATGGAATGGAAGAAGGCAATCCTTACTACGGTGTTTTCACTGTTTTGTTTGTTTGGTTGGTTTTGGTTTTGTTGTTGTTGTTGTGTTGTTTTGTTCTTTTTTACGAGCTGAGATTAATATGCTGTGGAGAGATTAGAATGCCAAGATATTTGTGGTTCATCAAAATGGCAGCAGCAACTCGGAGATTTGCTACATAAATGTGTCTGCGGACCAGATTTGCTCAGCAAACCCACAGCTGTACTACAGTAACATGCTCCTTTTCCCTGTATCTTTCCGGACGGTCATGTGAAGAAAATATAGGGTCTGTTTTGATACGTATGTACAACAACCAATCTGGACTGCTTCAACAGAGTTTACAATAAACATCCGAGAAGGAAAACCTGGTCTCAAGCCAACATTTTTCCTGGTAATCCTAATGAAAGACCAAATAATGATCTGAACTAAGATTTAACCCAGAACCTCGATCCAGACTTCGCTGAAGTAGGAGGATGTCGTCATCCAAATTTAGGTCAGAAGTTTGCAGATCGTGACCTGTTTCTGTAATAAACCCAATCTGAACATTCAATGAGCAATAACCTTTTCAGAAATTCCAGTTTCAAAGCTCGGGTCAGTTTCAGCCACTGACTGCAGGTCCATCATTCTCTGGCTACTCTGTTTGTACACGCATCAGTGTGACCTGAAATATTTTTATGACGCTGCTTGTTGTAAAGAAATGATAACCCACTTGTCAAGAACAGCATGTCTATAACATAAGAAATTAACCTTTTCATGCTGATTAGCTGCACTTTGTAACACTGATCCAAAGGAGAACTAATACATGTCTCTTTAGTAATACATTCTGTATTCTTTTGGCATTAGGCTTTGAAGGGAGATGAAAAAGAAAAAAACTTAAGATTATTAGTAGCAATTAACAATGCCTACTAAATAAAAATATTTTTTTTCAGAAGGAAAAATAGATTATGGAATAATTATCTGGGCTAAAAACTGCATTCCAGAAATCCTTTGTTATGTACTTTCCTTCCCAAAGGGTTTGTAAATGAATACATAATTTACTATGTCAGTGTAGGCTTACACTTCTTGGCAAAAGAAAATCCTGAAAAAAAAATAAAAACAACCCCAATTATAATGACATCTAACTTTAACCATCAGCCTGCTGGAGGTGGTCTTAACATGACAGGTTTAAACATTAAAGTCAACTAGCATTGTAATGGAAATGTGATGGGGCTGACAACTGGTATTGCTTACTGGAGGCATTCACGTGCAATCTTACTGTACTGTGGAATTAAGCCCTAAATGATTAATCCAAGAGTCTTGTACAATTATTCATCCTACTGGAGTAACTTTACCTTTGATTTCTGATTTGGTAATCAACATTCCTTTCTCGTGGATTGTTCTGTCAACAGGCCACCTTCATTATTATCAACAGCTTGGATTTATGTCACCTGATTCTTAACATCTACATTATCCTCTAGAGATCCCCTGCTGAACAATAAACAGGATGATGCACCTGTAAGGGTAGCTGAGCTCCAACTTGTTTCAGGAACTGCCTAATGGAAAAACACTCCTACCACGGGATTTTCAGCTGGATCCTCAAATTTGGGCAGAAAAAATCCGACTCAGTGCCTTTCTTCTCTATGTACAATGTTGTCCCATTTCATGGCAAGAAACATTGGAAAACTGCTTATGTAAAGAGTTACAGATGAGGGGAGGGAACAGGCCCATGGCACCTCCTGTGTAAAGCTCCAGCAAAGTGACATTCCTTCTTCACAGCTGGGCATCCTCAGACAGACAAGGAAACTGGCTTTCCTATCCTTGTTACTGCCACCGTTATCAACCATCACCCCCACCGGTCCCACCAGCCTTGAAGAAACCCCTTTTCTTGCAAGAGCTGCTACATTATTGTTGCATAAAGATTTTATTTACCCTCTACTTGTTTCCACAGGATTGCCCTGTGAATGGGGTGGCGGGCAAGGGAAGCCAGACAAAGAGGAGATATCCTCCCCAGCTTGTAGCACTGCCTGATGTGAGAGAGAAGTTTGCTTCAGCCACACGTGATACAGCTGATGCCGAGAGGCTGCACAGCCCCATGGCTTCGAATCCTGACGGCAGCCTCTTGCCAGGTCGTTTTCTGGGAGCTGCACACAGGCACAGGCGCACAGGGTCCCTGCCCTGAGGGACTTGCAGTGATACTGTGGTGCTGTAGCAGCGCCCGATTGTGAAAGCCTGTTTGTCTCTGCGGAGGAATGACCAAACCCAATTATGCAATAGTGGCTTTTTGTTCCCTGCTGCTTTTATTCTCCATTTGTTTCCATGGCAGCGATAGGGAAAAATTAGGATTTGAAACGTAAGATCAGGGAAACAGACCATTTTTCCAGTCAGAGGACAGCTTGTGATGTACTGTGACATATATCTGTGACATCTAAACCTGTTTCACACAGAATGGGTATATTTAGTATAAACGACAAAATCAGGAATTTTGTTTCACGTGTTTCGTGTCACTTCAGCTGGGGTTCATATGATTTATTTTTATATTTCTGTGCTCCGGTATGGAGGCAATGTTTAGATGTAAACTCATACACACCCCGAACAAGATGATAATTTCACAGCAAACTGTTAAGAGTCTTCTACTTCTCCAAACTGCACTGCAATTTAGCTTAAGGTTATGTAACACTGGAACATAGCACTCCTGTTTGGCACCACCCTAAATGTTTCTTAATACGTGTTCAAACAGAGCCCTCCTGTGTTCGCTAGGTTTCATTACAACATCCCTTAAGTCAGGGATCACTTCTTGACCTACATTCATCAAACTGAGCTCAAGAAGCGATAGCCAAGCTCCTCTCCTCTGGCCTTTATGCAACATGGACTGTTGAATTCCACTTGCCAAATACTGTATCAAGCTCCAAAAGAGTATAAGAGAGATTTGGTTTTGATTTAAAGATGACAATTGAGAAAGAATTCACCACTAGCTCTTAGTTACACCACTGTTCAGGGCTAGCCATCATAAATCACAATAGCTTAATTGTTTTCATAAATACGGTTTATGATATTTATGACTCATCCTTGCGTGGTTTCTTCATTGAGATATCCAAAACCCAACTGGACACACTCATAAGCAGCCTGCTATAGTTGACCCTGCTTTCAGCAGGGGAGTTAGACTAGACCATCTTCAGAGACGGCTTCCAACCTCAATGAATCATAAAATAGTTTGTGTTGGAAGGGACCTTCAAAGGCCATCTAGTCCAACGCCCCCTGCAACAAGTAGGGACATCTTCAACTAGATCAAATTGCTCAAAGCCCTGTCCAGCCTGGCCTTGAATGCCTCCAGGGACGGGGCATCTCCCACCCCTCTGGGCAACCTGGGCCAGTGTTTCACCACCTTCATTGTAAAAAATTTCTTCCTCATGTTTGGCCTGAATCTCCCCTCCTTTAGTTTGAAACCATTACCCCTTGTCCTGTCGTAACACGTCCTTCTAAAAAGTCTGTCCCCATCTTTCTTATAGGCCACTTTTAAGTACTGAAAGGCCACAATAAGGTCTCCCCAGAGCCTTCTCTTGTCCAGGCTGAACAACCCCACTCTCTCAGCCTGTCCTCACAGCAGAGCTGTTCCAGCCCTCTGATCATTTTTGTGGCTCTCCTCTGAACCTTCTCCAACAAGTCCTGTCATTCTATAATTCTTCACCACTTTTTCCATATGATTTTGAATCACATGCGCAGTTTTCCAAATGACATAGGAATATGTGGTATCCCTCTTGTAATCTTAGTCCAGAAGCCATAGGTGAAGTGAGGAGCTGCACTTAAAATAGTTTTTCCTCCTGCTTTTCCTGTAGCCTCTTATGCAACTATTTGGAAAAGATTACATGGTCCATGCACCCATCTGCGCTTCTGTTTCTCTTCTGTAGCCTTAAACCATCCATAAGAATATGTATTTTGGTCTAGTGCTACTATCATGGGACACCTTTACTATAAGCAGCACTTAGAAGAAAAAAAGGTCAGAGAAGAAAGCAGCCACCAGGCAAAAGAGCAAAATCAAACCCAGAAACCACATGAAATAACAGGAAAGAGAACAGTGTAAGAAGGTAGGAGGCAGAAAGCAAACACACATTAAGTGGGACATGACAGAGTGCACTGCAATACTGTGGACAGAAAAGTATGTAAGCAGCACATCCATCACAGGGAAGACCTGGCACACATAAGTGTGGGGAAACACTACCCTGAGTTACCTTTTCTCATCTGTAGGTGCATCTGTAATCTTTATTAATAGTGTATGTATGCAGGGGAAGCAGATATTTAAGTACTGTGATTGCTCTTTGTTTAGCAGGTTTAGAGACAAGAAAACACATTTTGCAGCTTAAAAGAAAGAATTTATACTTGATTCATTTCTACAGTTCTTGAAAATAAAACAAAAATGGAGACCTACCCCCATGTCATAAATTCCTTTACCACATTAAGAGCAAACATAAAGAATACGATTTTTACAAGGAGGCTTTGATTCCTCCTTGAAATTTTCCCACTAGTGGTTTCAGAGAAGATGACATTAAAGGCAATTACATTTAAGAGAATGCACTACGCTCATACTCATATGTTTTTTGCATGTGAGAAACAGTTTAATTATATATCTGTGGATAGTCCAAAGATACGCTAACCTGATCTTCCAGATTATTTTCACAAAATACTAAACTTTTTTTTTTTCATGAGAAAACCAGCATTTGGTTCTCTCCGCATGCACCACAGTAATAAACCATATGTTCCGTATATCAAATTGAGGAGCAGAAAACAAAGTCAACAGTTTTATCAAAGTAAGTCACACAGAAAGAAAAGGTGGTTTATTTTAACTGAATTAAAGTATTCTGTTTTATAGAACTCAGGTGAAATATAAAACTTTAGCTGGACTAATATGAAAAAAAAAAAAGAATTTGACTTGGAAAGTACTATAGCAAAGGAAATCCTGGTTTGCTAAAGTTTCATCTAGATTTCAGAGGAAATTCATGGATAGGCCACAGCTACCTGCTCTGAATGGTTCAAGTCGTTTACTCTCCTCTAAATGTTTGTCATCAACTCACATGAGCTGCTTACAATACAGTGGTTTGTAACAACTAAGTGTACTGGGAGAGAAACATAAGCTCTACTGGGAGAATAACATGAACAGCCGTAATATCGTAATATCTGCCTAGACTTCTAAAGACTTTTTTTTTTTTTTTTTTTTTCTGGAAAAAAATGAATAAAAAGCTTTGAATGCAGACAACAGGCTACAGATGCGACCAGTAGGAATGCACTTTATGAACATCTTGTCCAACCCTTCTAAGCAATTTTTCAAAAGCGTTCATAATCACCAGTGAACCCAAAACGCGTGTCAGAGTGTCTCTGGATGAAGCAGCCCACTGAACTCTTCTTATAGCTTTTGATAGCATTCATTTACACAGAGGGGCTAGAGGAGGTTGAGTTTTTATAGCAGATGGAAATTTCAGTCACTTTAGTGACTTGCAGGAGATTTTCTCCAGTCTACAGACTGAACTCTAAATGAGATTTTTACTACCTTTATCTAGAGACCAACCTACAGATTGTAGTATTTGTATGGGATTAAAAAGTCTTTAGGCCACTCAATCAAATGGAATCCTGTTATCAAGTTCTCCTTTAATATTTTTAAAACTACCTCAATACTATGTTTGTGCATAAGAATCACCAGCTTTAGTAGTGCCAAATGAACTGGAAGGTTTATTTTCTTTACTTCTGATGTTTACACAGACAACAATAGAGCTTCACTTCTTAGTCAGTCAGGCTACCCATGGAACTGACTTCAATACCCTGGGAGGCCTTCAGTGGCGTACCCACGTGGCTGCAATGTAATTTTTGATAATCAGTTTATTACAAAAGACTTTTGTACAAGTGCATAGTTTAGGCTGTGTTGCAAACACATGATGCAGTAGCATGATAATAGTGTATGTAAATAACAACGTGAAGTGGGGGAACTAACTGCTCTACAGGGAGAAACGGGATCTGATATTGTTATTTAATGGTTGGTGTTGTGAGGTAGGACGTTCAGACCAAAGCATTTTATGCTGAGGAATAAAACCTTGGCGGAATGCAGCAAATGCTTTAATTACTCCATGCTACCATGTGGAAAAAAAACGAGCAATCATGCATGCTATGAAAATGAACTTAGCTAAGGAGATCACCAGCTGTGCCTCCACCAGCATTAAAATACTAATGTGTCATATTCGTTGTTCAAAAGAGGAGAGTGCTGCACAGCAGCTTCTGTCCAAGATCACATTCCTCATTCAAAAGTAACCAGCTAAGATGCCAGAAGAGCTACACATGCTCTTCTGAAGCAAACTAAGGAAAACAACATCAACAAAAGAATGTTATCACTTCTCTGCAAATCTTTCTTCACGAGTACAAAGCTATGCAGTCTATAGAAGTGACCAGACTTATTGATTTTATTGGATAGTAGCAATTGGGCCATTGGAGAGGAAACCCCTGATCGTTATTTCCTTGCTTCACTGTTCACGGATATAGAGTAGAAGCTAGCATCTGGAAGAACCCTTAATTATGCAATTTGGCAAACCTGTAGAAAAGTGGAAAAATCTAATTATGCTTTCAAAATGGATTAAAACTGTTATGCTTTCCTATCTCTGTTCTGAGATCTATATCAAACATTATTTCAGTGACAGATTGAATGATAAATGCTCGTGTCAACTTATGAATGCCTCTTGATTTGGAGAACAACGCTATGTGTCAAACTTCATTTTCCTCATTATTTCCACTGAAGCACTGAGCATCTTGTGGATAAACTCCTGCAAAGCAATGAAAGAGCCACCATTAACACTGGATGGATACTGTGAGAGGAATAGCCAGCTTTCTACCATGAGAGTCTGATGCGAGAGTCTTCCGTGAAGAACAATTCATAAAGAACGGAGAATGAAGAAACAGAGGAGAGGTTTCCAGAAGTTCTGGAGTTGGAAAGGTGAAGAAGAAAAGGTGTCACGTGTCTAAATGATGTATGTGCTCTATCTTGAAGAAGTTACCTCATCGACAGAAGCAGAAGCTAAAGCAAAGCTATGATTACACATTTAGCATATGGTACTTAAATTGGCTTAAGCAGTTCATGCCCCCATCATATATTCCTGCCTCCCTCTTTCTGCAGGTGTGACTGCTTGGTAAATTTTCTGAGGGGAAAGAGCCAGCAAAGAAGTGCCTAGCTAAAAACTAAGATTTTTTTCACTGAGAGACCACACAAACATTGGTGCTGGAACAATGCAGGGTAGCAAGAGTGGGTGTGAACACTATTGCCTAATGAGGACTGTGAGATAATGAAGCTAGTACTGACACCAAAATAAATATATGTCCAACTATGTCATAAAAGTAGGTAAAAGGAACACCATACCCCTTAAAAATGCTGACCAAAATGGCTTTGTGGGACAAGACCTTCAGTAAAAAATTATTCTTTTCCAGCAGGGCTCTTTATCTCCTTTTTTTTCCTAAAGCCAGATCGGTTCTCCAGTTCAGGTCACAACACGGCTATGCATGTACCTACCAGCACACAGGAAAAGGCAGCAAGAAATCAACATGAAAGATAATGTATCACCAATTATTCCATCCTGGAAATCACAGGCAGTAGCAGCAGGGGTGCAGCACATCAGACGCACTCAGAAACGTGTTTTCCATATACTTGCATTGGTGGATGTGGAAATAAAACCCATGTTTCCCAAGAAAATAAACTGATACAATTGTACTCCATCTATTGGTTAATATCCCACTTTAACTTTGTTAGCTATTAGTCAAATGCAATGAAATTTGACAGCACTAGAAATAAAAGTGACTAGAAAATGTAAACTTTGAGCAGGGTTAACGAAATACAAAGATAAATACAGAGGAGACAGTTCATTCACAGTGGCACTGAGGGAGGACTGTAAAGTAATTTCTACACTTTTTGGAGGAGTAATCATGATTCTCTTAAGATAGGACCACAGTTTCTAGCTAGTCTCTGTAGTAGAGGCTACACACCCTCGTGGTCCTGCTGGATGCCCTTCAGGGTAACCCAAGACAGCCTCTGTCCCAGTGTGTTTGGAGTTATAGTTGCTTTCTCCCTACTGACTGGCTTCACTGACCATTCAATAATTTTTCTTTAAGTGAAACCAAAGTTTGGCAACAGATCCTACAGATCATTTCTGCTCCAAAGGTCATCTTTCCAAGACCTAGTAACTGGTGGAAGAATTTTTGAATTGGACCACATGGCTATGTCAGGGCTAATTGCCAGCTACGAAAAAGACAAAATTAGTAACAACTGGATTGAATGCTATAGGGGCACTCCCCACAGGAAGCTCACTACCACCTTACACTTAAGAGCTAAAGTGTACCCCATGAAGGAATTGGGGTAGACAGGAAACTCCAGATCTGCCAGCACTGGTAAGCTGAGAGTGAGATTTGCACACATACTGTTAGGTATTGCCCACCAGTTCAGGGAGCAAGGACCAAAAGACATAACCAAATGTGTGATCTACTGGCTGAAGAAGCTCAAAAGAAGGGTTGGCTAGTGTTTCACAAGCCACTCCTATGACACCACCAAAACAAGCTCTACAAGCCTGACATAATATTTGTTAAGGGTGGTCTGGCAGTGGTGGTGGATGTAACCATCAGATACAAAAGCAAATTATCATCACTTGCTGATGCAGCGGTTGACAAGGTGAGGAAATACCAGGGAGCAAGTCCAGGAGGTGACATATGCCAACAATATTAAGTTTGTTAGATTCTCCGTTGGAGCATGTGGGAAGTAGGGTGGTGGCAATTACAGTCTTCTATGCGACCTTGGGCTCTTCAAAAACCCAACAGGAAAAGGTGGCTCCACTCTTCTCCAGAAAAGTTTTATTCACATCTGTAGATACTGTACATATCACTATTGTTTATAATTAATTTGACTGCAACTAAATGACATTTGTTGGTTGCCATGATCTAGGGAAATGGATTCTTGCTGGAAGCAAGGGAGGCAGGAGGGATAGTAGGTAGGGACTAAAAGGGACATGGTAATCACAATGCATCGTCTTACCTGCTGACAAAATCAACTGGCCCTACCTAGGCAGACAGGCCACCTTAACCTGGAAGAGGAACACGTAAACTAAACACGTTCAATAAATAGTGGGGAAGGCATTATGAATGTTTCACATTGGAACACCTTGCTAGACACCAGAATACCCTCCTCCTCTCTCATGTCCAATGAATCTGGAAGGCCAATTAGACATTACCTCCTTCCACCAGTTGGGATATTTATAATGTCTCTCTCCTCATTGTCTGACATCTAATAAAAGGCATGCTTACACTATGGTCTTCTGCTGTTTAATTAAAGACAATGAGCAGGGAGACACAAATCTGCAGAAAACCAGACTGTATTCATTTTGCTGCCCTCAGAGTTGTTTCTTTTTGCCATATCCATTAAGAAATGAACTAGTAATGTTGCATAGGCAAATTAATTGCATGGATTTAATGCTGAAGACGGGAAAAGGTACTGAAGCACTGAGGTGCTGGCACTGGAATGGACTGATCGCAGAACACATTTTTGTGTACATAACAGGCCCGAAATGTCTCTGAGCCTATTGTTCTTTAGACAATTAGTGTTAGTAGCTGCCTGCCTGGGAGGAGGAATATGCAGATCCCTCTCCCTTCCTCACAGGTAATTTCCTCAGCATGGTAACGTAGTTGTTGTTTCTGTAGTTACAACCCCAACTCAGACACTAATAAATTACAAGGTAGAACTTTCCACGCCCTGCTTCCTTACGTCAGGGCTGCGGGTGGACCCAGCCATAGTGGCGGAAGGTGCGGTCCCCAGCTGCCTGCCTCCAGCCTCCTGCCAGAGGTTAGCCCTGCGAAGTCTCACACAGGTGCTTTTTAACCTGTTTCAGAGAAAATTAACTGTATCAGCTTATGCAGTTCATTTTTGATAACCTGATGCCATTGGTTGCAGACGTCTACATGAAGAAATGCTGAGACAGGAGACAAAAACCCTCTGCAAGGTGGAGTGATGGGCAGCTGAGGACTGGCTAATGTTCAACGGCTTCTTCTGGTACAGCTATTTGCAGAGTTCACATCTGCCTAGCAAACAAAGCCTATAAGATTATACTTTAAGAAGTTTGTCACTCCAACTGCTATCATTGTCAATATTTTTTTTGCATCGTACCTCGTTATTTTTCAACACCAAAACCTAATTCACAGCCAAGCACCAGATGCTGTGATATGATCCTTCCCAGATGTAAAATCTCCAGAGGTTCCATGTCTACAAAATAAAAGCTACCCAGGAATATCCTATTTCATTTAATACTAGCCTTGGAAATCTTCCCTCTGGTCATTCCAGTGCAAAGTGTAACCAGATAGTGCACGTGTGTAGTTTCACTAGAAAGTGAACAGCTATTTATAACCCAGGGAACACAGCAGGCCAGGAGCACTAGCACGAACAAATACGCAAACAGTAAGTCATTAACTGGGAGCATCAGAAGAACACTCTGAGACTATTCTGTCCTTTAATGCTGCAGTTCTACGATTTCATTTTCCCAGCTAACACAAATTTATTCGAAAGGCACTGCAGCAAGCTCATAGTTACCTGCCCAAATCTACCCCAGCTGCTATAGCAAGGGAAAGAGGAGGCAAACGTGATGACACAGGAATTCCTCTGACCATAGCTTCCTTTACTTTTTACCTGCTAACAGCGAGCTCTTGCCAGAAATATTTCTGCATATGTATTATGCAAGATTAGCTATTTTCTTCCAGTACTCCCATGATCACTCATCTGCTTTTGAAAGTAGAAAAAGAAAACCTCTCTACAACATTTTTTCCTATTTTGTTCTAGGACACAGAATAATGGTATATAAGATTTAGTGGGGATTTTCCACCATCTGCAATAGATGATAGCCTCTCAAGTGCAGTGCAAGAACCAAAGTTAGAAAATTAAGTTTCCATGCCATCAAGGTAATGTGGGAAGAGGAAAAGGAAAGGAGAACAATTCAGATCTGTGAGTCTGATACCTACTTAGAGTAGGGGAAAAAAAAATCATGTAAATATTGCTTCTTTTCACCATTAAGGTATAAACAATCACAAAGCTGTGATTCCTATAAACAGTATAGACTTTCAATTACTCCTTTGCTCTGGTAAGAGTTTTGCAGGTTTAACCAGCTTCTCACTTTGCTTCCTCTCCTGCGTTGACAAATGCCTCTCTTATTCAGGTTACTGGAAGACAATAACAATGTCCAAGTTTGGAAAACAAATGCCTTGCTGGGCACAATCACTGATGCTGTTATTCAAGGATATTTCAGATTAACAAAAATAAGGAGGCAAGGAAACTGGACATATGGACAGTAAACACAGACTTTAGCATTTTCAATTCAGTTACTGAGTGTGTAACTTGGGTATCCTGCAGGATTTCATAGCCAGTGCTGGCAGCTTTGCTGTGCTCAACCACCACTCGTGCTTCCTGCTTTAGATTTCTGTGCCAGCCTGACCAGAGACAGCCTCTTGTTTCTGTCCAGAAACACCAAGGCAGTCAGAGGAGCACACCTCAGCAAACAGGCCTCTGGAGGCTTCTTTCAGAGCAGGACAGGTAGAGCTCTTCAGCCTTCAACCTACGAGCTGTGCATTTCTACCAGAAACTGGCTTCCATTTGGAAACCCAGCGAAACCACAAAGAGCCACAAAGATGGTCGAGCGGAGCATCTCCATTATGAGGAAAGGCTGAGGGGGCTGGGTCTCTTTAGCTTGGAGGAGACTGAGGGGCAACCTTATTAATGTTTATAAATATATAAAGGGGGAGTGTCAGGAGGATGGAGCCAGGCTCTTCTCAGTGACAACCAATGATAGGATAAGTGGCAATGGTACAAACTTGAACACAAGAGGTTCCATTTAAATTTGAGAAGAAACTTCTTCCCAATGAGAATGACAGAGCACTGGAACAGGCTGCCCAGGGAGGTTGTGGAGTCTCCTTCTCTGGAGACATTCAAAACCCGCCTGGACACCTTCCTGTGTAACCTCACCTAGGTGTTCCTGCTCCGGTGGGGGGATTGGACTGGATGATCTTTTGAGGTCCCTTCCAATCCCTGACATTCTGTGATTCTGTGGAACGCAGACTTGTGCTAACTTATATTATCCGCAAAGTTCCTGTTGGCTTCTGACAGGGCAGGGCTGGGGGTTCCGGCAAGGGAGGGGACACAGCCCGACACTGTGGGCACCCGTCCACCTGCGCAACCCCTGCCAGGTGATACCACCCGCAGGGCTGCCGGGAACGGAGCGAAACAGCTCCGCCGACCAAAGACAGCCTGCCCACCGATCCGCCCTGCCGGCACCGCCCCACACAGCCCCGCCATGAGGCCCACCGGCCGCGGCAGCCCCCGCGCAGGCGCAGTGAGAAGGCGGAGCGCCGAGCTCCTCCCCTCGGAGCCCCGTGAGCCCGGCGGCGGAGGTAAAGGAGCGCCGGCGAGCGCCCAGCGGCAGGCCCGCCGCGCCGGTGAAATGGCGGCGCAGAAGATTAACGAGGCGCTCGAGCACATCGCGAAAGCGGAGAAATAGTGAGCCGGAGGGGAGGGAGGGCCGGAGGGTGGCGGGCGCTGGCGGGCGGTGCGGCGGCTGCCAGCTCAGCGCCCGGGCTTTCAGGCCCACCCGGCTCTCCTGCCCCGTGGAGGCGTCGTATCGCCTCCTGCCCGAGCGGGGCTCCGTGGCCTGCGTTGCTTGCCCTCTGCCGCGGCCTCTGAGCCCTGGGGCTGCTGTCGGCCGGCTTAGCGCGGCACCTCCTCTTCACCCCTGGGCCGCGGAGGGTTGGGCGGCTTCTTGGGAGTTGTAGTTCCCGCCGGCGCCCGTGCGGGCAGTGGAGGCCTCGGGGGGACTACAGCTCCCGTGGTGCCCTGCGCGGAGCGGTGGGGAGGGGGCAGCCTGTGTGGCCTCACCGGGGGTCGGAGGGGACCGCATGTGACAGGCGACGTGACCTCGGGGAAGGGGAGCGGGATGCGGGGCTTTGGGAGGCCGGCACGGTGGGAGGAGGCGGACGTGGCTGCTTGGCCCGTTTTCTGCCGCAGGGGTTCCTCCCTGCAGGAGTTGGGTGCTAAAGGGGACCCCTGTTTCCCGAACTGGAGAATAAATTATTCCTAAAACTAACAAATCGTGTCGGGGAGGTTGTGCGGCTCAGAGGCCTGGAGCCGTTTCCTTAAGGACTGTGTAGCCTTTATCGCTCCGACCCGAACTGGAAAGTGAAGGGAGTCTCTTCTGCTAAAGTTAATGGGAGAAAGGCAAGCAGGAGAGAAGAGTTATGGGGGTTGTGGTGAATAAAAGAGCTTAACCTTGCTGAGACTGTGTGTGCATTTGTTTGTTTCCTGCCTAGGAGGAATGTGTTTCTTTTCAGATGGCCTCAGAGACCTGTGCTGTCATTTAGCTTAGAGAGCTTAACATCTACATATGATAGGCTTTTAATGTGTATTTTAACACTGAATGTAGCCATTTTGCTTATAAGTCTCAATTTCACAGACTGGAGGATAGATGAAATGGAGCTGACTAATCCAAAGATGCTATAATTTTAGTAAGAGTAGTGACGGGCCATCTGGAAATCATGGATCAAAAGTACAAACTGTGATAGAGGAGAGACCTCCTCAGAATTAGAAAATCTGTACCAGAGTATCTTATTCAAATTACTTGACCAAAAGTGCCTTTCAATAGAATTAATTTTTAAATTTTATCCTGGAAAGCATTTGAAATAAAAGGCACCTAAATCTCAAATTGGGTGCAGATTAAAGCATTATGTATTTTGACTCGGTGCATTTGAGACTTTGCCTGTGATGAAAATAACACCATGTAGAGGCTTTCTTTAGAGTTACATACGGTGGCTTCCATCCAAGTAAGACAACAAAGAGTCTATATATAAGACAACATAGAGTCTATATATAACTGCTTTTCTAACTTAAGCATGTATTGCATCTGAAGTGTCTGCCCACAACAAATATGTAAGTGGGCTCTAAAGTTATCGTAACTTTTATATTTGTTTTAGAAGTGAGGAGGTTGTAACATTGAAATCAATGTTGCCTGATGACTTGCCTCATTTTTCAATGTACATTTTTCCCTATGTATATATATCTGTGTGTGCTCATGGTGCCATTTAGTATCATGATCTGTTGTAGACATAAATGACAAGAGGCTTTGTCTTTGTGTTGTTAAGTAAATTCTTTCATTTGTATGTGGAATGGAGAGTCTTTAGTAATTCTGAGCAGCAAAAAATTGCTGTAGACAAACACTGGGAACTTCAATGTGTAAAAAAAAATATTTTCAGATGTTGTGATATTAGAAGTCTTGAGATGCTATGTTGGTGTAGGTGGAAGTGTTTGTCTTCAGTTGACTTCTTACTGTTGAGGAGCTGAACTTGTGAAGACTCTCTGGGAACAGCAGAAGCATGTTAGGTTGAGGCATGTAGTTATGGGAGATCATTGCAGAGCTTTATGCGGTTCCAAACAATGCCGGCATTTATTTTTACAGTTGTGATGCCACCGTAGTATTGGCATATAGGTAATGGTTCCTTTTCAGAGGTAGGCTAAAGTTATATCTGAGGTGCCATGAACGTAAAACATAAAACCTTTATTATGGTTAATAGTCCTTTCTTCTTGCATTTTAGTCTGAAAACTGGATTCTTAAAGTGGAAACCAGATTATGACAGCGCAGCTACTGAATATGGGAAGGCAGGTATGTATGGCTTTAAGTACGGCCATATACATTATGGTTTCAAAGTATTCATTAAGATGAATCCCTGATGACTTTTTACGTATTTTCAGTACATTACTGTGTAAATAAAACTGTTGTGAAGGCAAAGTAAGATGAAACAACAAAAAAATACTCTTAGTAGCACTGTAAAATAGATTTCAGATTTTACTTGAAGATCTAGAATAGTTGTCAAAACAATTTTTTTTTCAAGCGTGCAACTTCTACTTTGTACATTACTATGTGTGATAAAATAAAGCTTTTTTTCTTTCACTTGTCCACCCTCAAATCCTATGGTTTTACCTACAAAACAAAAAATACTTGAGCTGGTTCTAAAACTTTGCTTTTTTTTTCATCTTAAAAAGTATGTCCTGGCAAAGACTGTTTCAGTAAGGTAAAGAGATGCTGCCAGGTTTTTTAGGCTTAGTAAGATCTCTGTCCTTCTTTTTTTCCACTGCAAGTGTGACACTGAATATAAAATTCTTACTAGCTGGGTCCTTTTTTCTCTTTAGCAATTTTCTTCTTTTTGAAATAGTAATTTATTGTGGTTTTTTGGCTTCTTACTCTGGGAATTCCTAGTAATTCATTTAAACCTCAATAAAAAAGTACAATCTTGGAAGAACAACTGGAGCATTTTTTAAATGGAAATTGATTTTAAATCCCACTTTAATATCCTATCAGTCTAATGGAGATAAAAATACACATTTGTACCCTGAAGTGGTTGTGTTGAGGAAGTTGTTATAGTAATGCTTTGCTGATGGTACCCTTCTATTCATGCCATACTGATTTTGTTTAACTTCTAATGATTAAAAATACATACATATGCATTCCTGCTGTTCTGTAATTAAAATACAGAATGAGTTCAAAATTCCAGCGAAACAGATTATGCACAGTGTGTGGTACAGTGATGGTATGGGAGTGGTGTTGACAAATGTTTTTAATGGTAAGTAAGTGACTAATGAAGCAAGGCGGACTGTCATGGGATTTTTTTTTTGGAAGAGCTTGGTAAACTATAAACGTTCATTTAAAGAGTCTGTTTGCATCTTTAGGTGGGTAAATTATTGAGCAGAAGTGCTGGGAAAAGAAAAATGGCAAACCGTAATTAAGAACTTGATTTGGTTTCTTGCAGCTGTTGCTTTCAAGAATGCCAAGCAGTTTGACCAGGCAAGGGAAGCCTGTTTACGGGAAGCTGAGGCACATGAAAACAATAAAGCGTATCTTTTCATTGTTACTCTCTTTTCTAAGAAGCTCACTAGTTGCTGCTTAGAATGTGGTAATGGGGCTTGGTAGAAGATGTATTTAATGTATTTGTGCATCTTGTCAACCTAACAAAATTGTCTTTTAAAAGACCATTCCTATGTGCTCTGTGTGGGAAAACTAAAGACCTCTTTTGGTTAGAGGATCTGTGTTGTTTACTATAACATCTGAAGTGATAAGATGCTGGCCAGTGCCTGAGATGTCTCAGTACTGCTTCAGAAATTATTATGTTTTTAAATACCTACAAATGGGTATTATAAACTAAATACAACTCTGACATTGTTGCAGTATTTGTACTAATATTTAGTAATGAGGAACATATTATAAATAAGTGTGCTTTTTACAACTTTGCATGCAATTGTACTTTGGTATATTGCGTTTATTCTGCCCTTAGAAGCACTTATTTTTGACACCTTGCCTACAAATGTAGTTGTTTTAATCTGCCTCTATAGGATTCCTTGCTTTGAAACTAGTACTTGTGTAAGATTTTGTATGCTAATAATTTTTCTGCATTATATTTTGGTGGCTTTTGTCCTTGACTTTGACAATGTTACTTCCAGTCTCTTCCATGCTGCCAAGTAAGTACAGAAGCACTGAGTAATCTGAAACAAATTTTCTAGCGTATGGTACAAGCATGAACTACCATTTTGGTCTCGCTGTAGTAAATGATATGGTTCAAGTGATTTCACTGTTTCAAAATCAGTTTAATGGAAGTGCATGCTACGAAAGTCTGAAAACCTGCAATGGCCATCTGAAGAAATGATGATTTTGACGTTCTTCAGCACCTTTTGACATATAAAATGTTCATCTAAGAAAAAAGTATTTTAATTTTGAAATTCTCCACTGTTGAGCTTATAAAGAAATATTTAAAGAGTACATCAAAGCAAGCAGTTAATGACAAATAATCCGGATATTGCCTGTGGGTCAGATCATGAGAATCGATTTTTAGTGGGAAGTGTGGTCAAAGTACTTAATTTATGGAAGATAATGTTACACATGCCATGTCTCATTAAATAAAATACTGGAGACATCTCCAAAGCGTTAAATATTAACGGTGAAGTGATAGCTGACGCCTGTTAACTTTTGCTGTGTAATTACAACTGACTGAAATACACCGTATCTAACTATTTTTTTTTTCTGCAGAGCTTATGAACAAGCTGGCATGATGCTAAAGGTATTTTAGTTTACTAATTTTTATTAAATAATTCTATTTTATAGTGAAGAATATTCTGTGCTGTAACATTTTACAAATATAGGTAAGCAAATTGCATATTAAAGTGATGTTTTTCTGTTGACTCCTATTCACCACCAATACTCTCAGTAGGTTAGGGAAGCAGCATTTGTAAGAGGGGAAACAAAAAATGGTTTTCTTTTTGTAGAAGGAAGAGTGAGGGCCTCATGTCAGTGGGTAGTGGAAGAGTGGTGGTGCTTCTGCACCGAACTACCACCAATTCATGCCTTACAATAAAGTTGGGTGCTTACAAGTGAATCTTATGGAGTTGGTGGTCAACTTTAACTAGCTCTACCAGTTTGTAAATAAAAATTAAAATCTTAATAAGGTATGAGAGTTTGCTTTGATTTGTTTCGTTGTGCGTAATCGCAGTTCCTGACAGCAACATCCCTCTGACTGTTGTTTTGCAGGAGATGCAGAGGCTCCCTGAAGCAGTTCAGCTGATTGAGAAAGCCAGTATGATGTACCTGGAGAACGGGACACCAGATACAGCAGCAATTGCTCTGGAACGGGCTGGAAAGTAAGTCTGTGGTATTGGTGGCTAGAATGCATGCCGGGCAGGGATATGTCTTTGGTTTTCTTTCTTGGGTTTTTTGATGCTTTTAGGTTAAAAAAAAAAATAAAATCATTTCATCTGAAGATAAATCATTTATATTTATTACAGGTTAATAGAAAACGTGAGCCCAGAGAAGGCTGTGCAGCTCTATCAGCAAGCAGCGTCAGTGTTTGAAGTAAGTGGAGATTTGAGTTTGGGGTTTGTACGTTGTGTGTTTGTTTGTTTTTTCCACTAGGAGAGAACTTTCCAGTCCCAGAAAGTGTATAAGGATGAATGAATTGGTGTTCAGAGTCAGCTATAAAGTTAAGAGGAAGCGTAAGATTAGATTCTAAATTATTTCTCGTTCTTTTCACGTCAGTGGCTGACTAATGAAGCTGAAGGCTTTTTATGATGTAGAGAAGAAAATTTATAAAAAATAAGAGTCAGTTTACTTTGCCTTTTTATCAGTTTGGGACTTGACGGAATCTGAATTTCATATGTTGTCAGGTTTTCTGCCTTTGTGTGGGCAGCCCAGAGGGTAGGAACATGGCTGCTATTGAGTCCTGGAGCCTAAAGTAGTATAAAATCCTTGAAAGCATAGAAGGATTTGCTTGATGCTTTACCCAGGCAATGAGAGGATGATTTGCCTTTTTGCTGCTTCTACTTTTGGTGTTCTTCTCTGTTGTCAGTTGTTGCATGTTTCCAGATTAACAACTTTTCATTGATACTATTTTGCCCTGTAGATCCATACAGGAGCTGGCTGTGGGACATATATAATAACAACTAACAGCTGTTCTGAATTACAGATGACATACGTAGATTGAGGTCTAATGGTCTTAATTCCATGCAGATGAAATACGAATGCACAAATTCTTTTCGTTCTTGTCTAGAATGAAGAACGTTTACGGCAAGCATTAGAAATGCTAGGGAAGGCTTCAAGACTTCTAGTCAGAGGACGCAGGTATAACTTTATGCCTCTTTTTTTTCAAATGTAACTGAATTTAATGATTTTCATTGTTCTTTTTCTTGTTGTTGTTTGGTTTGTATACTGTTACTTACTTCTTCTTTGAGATGCACTTCGAAGTAAAACTAAGTAGACTTGCCAGTATATTAGTTAAACACTGTGTAATTAGCCTCAGGTTCATTATGCTTTATACCTGGCACCGATACTCCTGATTTTTGTATTTTTAGGTTAGATGAAGCTGCGTTATCTCTTCAAAAGGAAAAAAGTATTTATAAGGAAATTGAAAATTATCCAACATGCTATAAGGTAAATTCTAAAAGACAATTTCTGATAGTGCATTTTGAATTTTTCTGAGTAACTAATGACAGCTGACATCTGACTGACAATATGTTCCTCTTGGTTCAGGGATACATTTATCACTAAATAATGAGAATTTGTGGTAGCGCATGTTTCCCCAACTTCTAACTGTGCTTTTTCACTACTATAATGTTGAAGCAAAGATGCTGTTATCTGCAGGAGTTGTCAAAACCAGCAAATACCTCAAAATAAAGATGTTATCAAAAATAACAAACCACACAATCCGTTACTTGTTGCAGCAGTTCATTATAGTGTCATAGGAAATAATGTATTTCATACCAGTTGAGGATATGGCTTACTACTTTTTCGCTATGTTGTCCTGATTTTCTTGTGTCAGTATCTTAGAATCACTGAGGCTCTTAATGACCTTTTTAAGCTAAATATTAGCAGTCTGGTATTTTTCTCATATTTTACTGTTAATTTCTAAAGAATCACCAGGGGTTCTTTTTTGTTTTCATTTAGAAAACTATTGCTCAAGTCTTAGTTCATCTTCACAGAAATGATTATGTTGCTGCAGAAAGATGTGTGAGGGAAAGCTATAGGTAAGTCTTCTTCGTGTCCTGTAATTCTAAATTGAATCTTTCATTAATGTAGATCTGTTCTTATGAAAGAACAATGGAAATGCTGCCTGTCAAGAAATTTTAAGCCTGTACTGCTGTTGACAGTACAATAATAGCACTCCCTGCTATATGGCTATCAGAATTTTTTTTCACTCTTAAGAGATTTAGCTGTAATTAGTATGGTGATTCTTCTTAAAGAACCTGAAATAAAAAGTTAGTCATCAAGAAGTAGTCATGTGTGACAGGTGAAATGAGACAGAAATTAGAAGTTCTTCCATTTTTTTTTTTTTCAATGCTAAAAGCTGAGCAGAATACTGTTATAGCTGGGATTGTTGCCTTACTGATATTCTTGGGGATTTTTTTTTTTTTTTTTAATAAAGAAGATAGGAATGGATTAGCTATTGTAAACAAACATCTAGGATTAAAAGTGGGTATTTCTGGATGTTGCTAATTGGATTTGATTTTTTTTTTCAGCATCTTTTTTCCATGTCATGTGTGGAGACCCTTAAAAAGTTGAGATTCTAACTTGTCATTACTACGTTTTATTATAGTGTGAGGATGGAAATACGGAATGTAGTTCCAAAATGCACAATAGCAGCATCCCAGTATAAGCTATCTAATATAGTGGTTAGATTGGGGGAAATATTAATCTAAATGTTTTTGTTGAAGAGAAGTTTGCAGCATATGAATTAGTACATTTCAGGTTGTGTTGGTCTAGGAAATCTTGCCCTCATCTTACATTGGGAGAAGAAAAGCAAGATTTCCACTTTTTCTGACTTTTTTTTTTAATAGTTGATTGAACTGTCAGATAATTTAGGAAGCAGAAAGTAATCCAGTTGAATACATTGAAATAAAGATGAAATTCTTTACACATGGAGAAAATTCTGGCGTCAAAATCTGGATTAGTGTTTAACCCTGGTTTCAGAGGTTTTCCTAGCAACTCTGCATTTCAGCTTTCAGTAGGACTTTAGTAACAAAATACTGAAACAACGTTTTTTTACTTGAACTGTGTTTTTAGTGAAATTACTTGAACACATGTAAGTAAAGTTGTACTTTATTTTTAGAAAGAATTTTTCAAGATCAGTCTTTAAACATCTTGCTCATGTTTTCCAAGTCTTCAATTTGTATTTTATATATAGAAACTCATGATGAATTTTTTTCTGGAGTAAAGTGTAGGAAGAGTGTATTGACTAGTTAGGGAAAATTGAAAAATGCTAATATTCTTTTTTTTGGTCTTGACTATGATTGTGGTATTATTCTCAACATGCAAACTAGTATTGCCAAAAGTTTCATTTTATGGATATGAGCCATGTACCTGGAGAAATCAAAGTGATTATTGGCAGTTTTGTGGAATAGGCAGTCCATCAGATTCTTGAAAGCTGCTTGCTCTTCTGCTATTAATCAGCAGCATTTCAAGATAGAATAGCTGAGTGTCAAGTAGATTGCTGAAATACCATAAATGAATTCTTAATTTCCTTCAGTATACCAGGATTTAATGGAAGTGAAGACTGTGCAGCCCTAGAGCAACTTCTAGAAGGGTATGACCAGCAAGATCAGGATCAAGTTTCTGAAGTCTGTAATTTGCCACTCTTCAAATACATGGACAATGATGTAAGTAGATAGTTCCTATGGATTTTTGGTTTTATAATCCTTTTGCTTGTTCAGGTTGAGAGAGTTGTTTTGTTTGTGTTTTTTTTTTTTCTGGTAGAGGAAAATAAGAAGAGCAGGGTCCATGTATTTACTGTGACTTGCTCTGTCATCCTACCATGTGCCTGTGAACTTCTTTGCTGCCTGCCCATTATAAATTCCCACGTAATTGTTCCTTTCAGATGTAGGAAGGCTTAGGTGAAAGAGCAGTTTGATACGCATTTGCTGAGTTTGTTTGACAGGTTGACCAGAATTCTTCTCTTGACTCTTCTGCTTGGATCCATAGGGGCCAGAACAGCTTGCTGCTTATGCTTTATCTCAGAAACCCCATATAGCTGATATGAGTGCATAAACGTTACAGAATATGATGCCTATAGGATGGTATTGTTCAGTGTTTTTTTCAGTGCTTATTCCTTAGCAAGGTGCTAATTTGTGAATTTTTTAATTATTATTTTTAAAAAGTAGTTGTGTATCCACTCCCCTGCTTTTTTTTTTTTTAATTGTACTTGTAAATTGTAGGAAGTATAAGGATAGGAATGGTGTGAAGTAAAGGAGACATCCACCAATGCCAAACTTTGTGACTAATTTTACTTTGTTACTATGTTGAATAGTAAAAATTAAGGTACTAGTCTTACAGAAAAACTTGTAAGACTTTTACATTAACTATATTAGATAATGTATTCAGAGCTGCATACTAAAAAAAAATATTTTTTTAGGTAAAACTTGAACCACAGAAGCTGTAGGATGTGGCCAGATTATTCTACATATAATAAGCAGTATCAATACAGATCTCATTATCCCATTCTCAGTGTGTTTGAGGTAGAAGAAATGAATCAATGTTAGGCTTAGTTTAAGCTGGAAAAATAGACTCTGAAACCAGCAGCAATCCGTTTTCTATACAGAATGTTACCTGTTTGTTTATTGTGAGTGTCAGTCAACTGTGGGCAGTGTAACAACACGACTTCTGTGATAGTACAGAAATTAAACTTGTCTTGTTCTTGTCAGTACGCCAAGCTTGGTCTTACCTTGGTGGTCCCAGGAGGTGGAATCAAGAAGAAATCACCAAATGCTGCACAAGACAAAGCAAGAGGACCAGCTGCAGTGGGCTCTCGTGCTGATGAGGAAGAGGATGAATATTCTGGTGGCCTATGCTAGCTACAGACATAAGTTGTCTTAAATATCTGACTTATTTGTGATGTTGAGCATATCCAAAGGTACCAGATTTACCAGAGCTTCATTGCAATTGTGATACAGGAATGCTGATATTAACTTGGCAGCTTCTGGGCGTGATATAGGAGAAAAAGCCTGATTGTACCTATCATCTTGAAACATCTTTGGTCTTCATTTCTTACCTGATAGGAGCTTCCTCAAGGCCCTGCCTCAGTTGATGGGAGAAATTTGAGGGAAATTGTTACTAAAAGCACAGTTTAAAAGAAACCCAAACCCCAGAAGCACTGGAGTAGGGAAAGTGGTACAAAATTTTAAATGCTGGCTTTCAACAGCTGACACTTTTTGGTCCTAGTAATATGTTTGTAATTGTTTTCCGAGTTAGCCAGGTGAATGATCGTATATTTATTTATCTCCTGTTTAACACCATTAAAGGCAGACGGTGCCAGGCAGGATTTTTCACTAGTATGAGCTGTAGTGGGAGCATTTGTTTTATTTTGAACATGTTTTTATTCCACTATGGAATATTATTTTATTATATATACTTTATTCTTAGCAAGCAATATCCATGCGGGTGTGGAAAATACTAAGTCAAGTTGTTTGAAGCTATCTTGCAGGCTTAAAAGTACACACACATCTTCCATTTTAAGGACTTTATTTACCTGAAGTCTTTGGAAAGAAATGTGTGTCTAGTGTTTGTAATGTGCACCTTGGGAATAGAAGGAGTGGACAGACTTTCTTTGCTGTGTTTCTGAAGCATGCCAAAACCAAAACAGAAACTGAAGGTAGCAGATGAACATTGTCTTCAGAGCTTTATATTCAATGCACATTAACAAAAACTTCTGAATTTTTCAGTGATATATTTGAGTTAATGAGTGTTCTAGGTGTTGTTATTATCAACACACTGATCAATAAGAATGTTTGTGAAGACTTTTCAAACCAGCTCAGAATCCAAAGCAACCAAATTTTAATGCATCTTCTCTGTTTTTATTTGGTTTCAAGTCATTGTGTGTTTTGCAAGCTTCTGTAGTGTCTTGAACTTGTTTGACCATTTCATGCAAGAAAGTTGACAACACTGGAACTTGTACCTGTGGTCTGTTAATTCAGAAGAACCTAATCAAGATCTGCACCAGGGTGAGAGCACTTGGAATTCAGCAGGCATTTGTGTGTGATATGTGATGCCCGAAGTTCAATAAACAGTAGAGCAGAAGCACAGTGTGAGTGTTGGTACAGTTCCTGCCACGTTAAGGAATTGGATGTGTTGAAAAATGTCAAACACATGTCTGACATGTGTGATGTATGATGTCAGTGTGTCAGACATAACTGTTAGGAAGGTAAACTTTTAGAAGGTTAATATTCATTTTCCTTGAGGTGGATAGTACTCAACAGCATTGTGATGGGTGCACAAATTATAGCATGATTTGCAGGCAGGGCTGCTGTGAAAGTCACGTTATTCAGTTTAATGGGTGTTCTAAAAGCAGTTTTGTCTCTTTGTGTTACATAATAATCACCTTGGTTTTAAAAGTTTGAGATGACACCTGTAGTTCTTCGCTGTCTGACAGGTAATTTCCCTTTGTTATTAATGATGTCTGTAGAAGTTTTTGTTCTTCTATAAAACAGTCTAAATGAAATTTTGGCAGTTGAGTTGCTTTTCTCTGATTACAAGTATTCATGAAAGATGGTTTTGAAGAATTTCCTGTAACTCTTCTTTTTTGACCGTTGAAGCAGCTCGTTCCAGTTTACTCATCTTCTGCCTTCTGGGTTTGGGCATCAAGGCAACCGTGCACTTTTTATGGGGAATCTTTATCACAAGTAGAAAAAAAAAATGCACATATAGGAGCACTGGGAATACTAAGTAGTTTTCTTCAAGCTTTTCCTGCTGCTTCCAATTCTGAAGTCAGTTTTGTTGGATGATCCCAAGGAGTCCACTTTTTTGTGTATGTGAACAGTTGTATATACCCGAGATGACATGCACAAAAACAAAAACTGGGAGCCTTGTGTGCTTCTGTGAAAGAACTTACAAACTTTATTTAAACTGTGCTTGTAACACCAACAGGCCTTTAAAAGAAATTAAAATTTATGCATTAGATTCTTAAATCATACTCTTCATATTGCCAAAACAATAAAATGGATGTGCAAGACTCTCTTCCACCTTCCCCAAGCTTTTTTTTGCCCTGTGCCAAGTATGGAAAGTCTGGGACAAACGTAACTTGTGCTAAACATGTTAAGCTGCCATTGAATTGAAAGGGGCTTCTCTGAATCTTAGAAGTAGGATCTTAATCTTTGATTGCAATGTTGCTGCAAAGACCAAATCTGCAGAAATGTGTCTGAAAATAAGATGATCTGTTTTATATAACTTATTCTCCTATTTTAGGCAATGAAAATGTGATAGAAATGTTAACTGCATTTTAGTAAATGTTTAACTATAGAAGAAGCTGTCTGTATATTATGTGTTAGTGTTTGTTTCTACTTTCGAAGCAATTTGCACACTTATGTAAATATCATTTAAGTGATTTAAAGTGGAAAAGATACCATTTACAGCAAGACAGTTTCCAAAAACAGTGTTGGCTGTAAGAAAAATAAAATTAAATTTTGCATGAAGGCTGAGCAATGGCCAATGCAATGTGTATGTAAAATCAGAAGATTTCTAAATTATCTGTAACTTAAGACTCAGTATGCCCAAGTGCAGTGTGAAACCTGTGCTTTATTTGTTCTTTTCCAAATCTGTGGTGTGTTAGAATACAAAACGTGTTTGTAACAGCTCTACAGATGCTGCTTTTTGAGAAGAGGCTGTGTGTTTCACCAAAATGAAAAATAAATCTTGAAACTAACACATTTGTGCTAGCTTTCCCTGTTGTTGATTAGGTCCTGCTGAGCACCACCATTTCAAAATGAATATTATTTTTTAATCTCAAGCAGATTTTGTGTGTGACTATCTGCAGATCTTGTCACCAAGTGTTGCAGGTATATTACATGACCGAGGACTAAGTCTTTAGAACCTACTGGCTCAGGTTTGAGTGTTGAAAGTCAGTGGTGTCCAGTCTTTGTGACCTATTCACTAGATATTTGCTTACAGCCAGTTTAATTTATCCTGCAGGTTTTGTTTTTTCTAGCTGACCTTTTGGTACCTTTCTGCTGGCTTTCATTATATAAGATGCTGACACATCTTGAGCAATGCTGTCCACTCAGAATAAAAGATGTCTGTGTTTTGCCCCTCCTTTGATTGTAACATCTTTGTGATTCATTCTTATCACTTCACTATCCAAAGGCTTGGATTCAGAAAGCGCAGTTGTTATATTGGGTGATTGTCAGATCTGAATTTTTCATTAACAGCACAAAATGGAAATAATTGATTCTCCAGTCCTTAGTCGTCTTTAATCTTGGCTAATTATGCATGGCATAGTTATGGCTTCAAAAAGACTGTTTCTAATGATGAGGAAGGACATACAGATTCTTAGATCTGCCACAGAGATAAAGCTCTTGTTCCCACAGTTGGGCTGGAAGAGTACACAAATACGCTCCAAGGTACACCTGAAATCCAGGAAGGACTGAGAACGTTAATGGGAGCAGCAGAGATGCGAGAAAGGTTGTTGCACCAAACTGCTTTGGGTGGCAAAGCTGACTGCATGGTGTGTGTTTATGGGCTCTGCTGGAGGGTGAAAGAGGTGCCCACACCAAAACAACTGAGGGGCAGTTGAATGTGGAGGATGGCCTACCTGTTACAACTTCAACATCCATTTCTAGCTAGGATAATTTTAGAAATGGTGTTTGCTGTCCAGCAAGAACATGTAAAAATGACTTAATCGCTATCTAGGTCATTGCTTTTTGCTCACTTAAGATGAAAACCTGAGGGTGGGGTGAAGAGGAAGGTTTGGTTTTGGATTGATTCATTCTTTACCTGTTATTTTACTTAAAGTGTCAGTGATGCATGTTTAAGCAGCTCTACAGATTAAATATTTTTTCGCCCATAGTTAAGTTTGTAATTCTATTACAGATTCGGGGGGGGCATTTTCTTGTAAACCAGGGATGTTATTTTTATTTGAATGAAAACTGTTTCTGTTAAAAATACATAAGTAGGTTTCTGTATATGCTGAATTCATACAGAAATAGTGAAGAGAATGGGGCATTTGAAGTATAAATGTGAATTTTAAGACTGCTGTGTTCATTAGAGTTAATGAACCATATTTATCACTTGGGTCAGATTTTAAAAGCGTTTTTTTGTCCCCGAAGATGCAAGCTTGTCATTATTCAGTTGGATATAATGGGGAGTTTGAAAAACAACTAGATTTCAACATTTCAAAAGCCACAGATATTGACACAATTTAAGGATGCGAACTCTCTGACTCTTTGGAAACTTCATCATTGCAGAAAAATCATGTTTTCTACTATTTTAAAGTCACATTTGCTGAAATATTTGGATTTGAAGGCTGAACAAGCTGTACTAAAGTTCTTCAGTGTGACAGGAATCATTTCTCGGATGCTGCAAGTAAGCAGCTGTAAAAATGATAAGAACTAAGCTACTCTTGGAAAAAAATAGAACGTTGTTGTTGTTGTTATCATCTAGGTTTATAGTAAGCAGTGAACTTTTTTTGATGTAGGAAATAGAAAAAAGAAGCCCTTCCAACTCCAAACAACTAGTAATGGTACTAAAATAGGAGCAAGTAGATGTAACTTTGCAGAGCAGGATGGAACCACTTGGGATCTGTGGCTGGTTGAGTATGAGCAGGGTATTGATCTCTGTGCCAGTGGTGTGCAGAGACCAGCATGCCCGGGAGCCGGGCTCATCTCTTCCCCTACCTCAGTGCCTGTTGGAGATGATGTGACTCAGAGCTGGGTCTGACCACCTTCCAAAAGACTGCGGGGCCCTTGTTTCCGAGCCGCTGTCTGTACGCGATGGAACGGGAGCCAGAGGCAGCTGCAAGGCTGCACATATGTTTAAAGGACATATGGTTGTTGCTGACCTGTCTGACGGGAATAGCGGTGACGAGCGCGGCTGGGCTCTGAGGCGCGCTGTGGGGATGTTAACTGGTGTGCGACCAGTTTAGATTGCTTGACAGAAACGTTTTGATATTGGAGTGACAGAAGTAGGCCCTAGCATGTGCGAAGTGAAAATGGGTTATTCTTACTTGTCTTGCCCGTTTTGGATGTATATTTAAACACCGTTGTTTCGCCTTGGGTCTAAACTCCGCGTAACCCGACTGGATTTGATTTCCCAGGAGCGTTGTTACTCTGGTAGCACTAGATGGTGCCGCAGAGCAAGCAAAGGGCTTTGCGCTGCTGCTGGAAGCCTTTGCTCTGCGTCTGCGACAGCTTTTACATTTGAACACGCTCAGCTGGGGTATTGCTGTGGTTAGAAACATCTGCGCGGGGAACCTGCTCTTGCTGCTGCTTCTCATGACTTGAAAGACCCGCCTGAAGTTGTTGAAGAAAGGAGTCCAGCGGGGCCAGCCCATCAACTTGCCCTCCTGCGCTGGGTGCCCCACAAGCCCTCTGCCAGGGGACCGCTGTCCCACTGCTGGGACAGGCAGGGTCGGTGCTGCCCACAGCCTCGCTCCAGCATTACCTGCTCTTACAGCCATGGTCATAAGGAAGATGATTTAACCCATGCAGCGTTTTCCAGGATGTCTGGGAGTAAATACAGGGCAAGTCCTCCCTCCCCCTTGTGCTGCTACCCATCTCCTCCTCACCTGCCCCCCGCCCCAACTCCCCAAATGCACTTATTTTTTGCCAGGAGTGTTTTATCAGATGATAAATGGGCCCTTGAAAAGGTTCAGATCCCAACTGTGATGGATATGACCAATTTGCCTTTTTTCTTTGAACATGGGCCAGGGAACTCAGGTGATGAAGAGACAGGTTACAGATGGTGAGTGGGTGAAGAGTACACAAAAGAGTAGCTGGTGTGCAGCATACCTTGTTAACAGAGATTTTTCAATTCTAGGGCTGGCTGATTCTGCTACAATTGCATCTCTCCTTGCAGCTACAAAATTTTGTGAAATGCCTCATGGACAAGATGTGGTGTTAAGGACAGAAATCAACAAGTTGTGGGGGAAAAAAGTTAACTGAAATGGAAGGAGGAAGCCATCGTGCAATGGTATGTTGGCTGATGGAAGAGCAGGCTCCTGCTGGAATTTGCCAAAAGGACTACACTTAATAAAAAAAAAAGAAAAAAAAAAAAAAGCCACTGTCTGATTTATCCACAGAGGCAGGCAGGGAGGGATGAGGACTGGCATGGCTCCTCTCTTCATGCTGGAGCGAGGTTCTGCTGCCACACACGATGTGAGGCAGTATGAACACAGACACGTTCCGGGATTTGTGTCCTTTGCCTGTCACTAACTGCAATTCAGGAATTAAAAGTAAAAACCTTATAGCAGCAGACAGGGACTTCTTTTTTTGTGTGTGTGTGCAGCTGACAACTTTCTAGCCAACTCTTTCTGTGCTGCACTGCTCAACAACTGTCCCAGAGTAATTGTGTTAGTAATAATATAGCAGAGAATTCATGAAGTGTAAAGACCTATGGTACCCCATGTGTCTTATTGGTGCCAAGTGTTTTATTTAACTGACCACCATCCAGTAATTTTCTGGCTCCCATCTTGTATAAATGTATGATTTTCCAAGCTGAATAGCTGGAGAAAGAATGGGGATCCTCTCAGCTGCACTGGAGCCCGGAGCACAGGCTGGTGTGGTAAAGCTGGCTGGGCTTCGAGGGTAAGGCAGCTGTGTAGCAATATCAACAGAGCAAAATAGTGTAAAGCTTTGATAACGGAGATGCAGAAACACTGGTGTATTTAACACTCTTCCTTTAAGTAAGATATTATTCTAGTACTTCAGCGGTCTTCATGTTTATCCTCCCAAGCTGAGCAGATACTACATCTCTTGGGAATTCCTGAGAACTAATTTTCTTTAAAACACCAGTGGTGTTTTAAATACTTCAAATACTTCAGGCTACTCCTGATGCCAGACATAAGTTTGAGAAGCCCTGCTGCTGAGGAACATCGGAAAAGAAAGTATCCTTATTTTCTGTTGATTCAGAAGGAGGGAGATGTCTGTAGAAGTCTTACGTGTTGGTTTTGTTTTGTTTTGGTTTTATTTGTTTTGTTTTGCGGGTGGCGGTGATGTTTGTTTTGGTTTGGGTTTGTTGTCTTTTGTGTGTGTGTGTGTTTTGGTGTTTGTTTTTTTTTTTGTTTTTTCATTAGCTCTCAATATTGACTAATGTAAGTATTAGGATTTTTTTCCTTTGTTGCTCATGCGTGTTAGTATGCAATCTGAAATCCTGGTAGCTGTTTTTCTGTATGGGTCATTCTGTAGCCATTGGGGGCAAAAAATTTCCTGTGGCAGAGATGGGGGCAGGAGGGAAAAGAAGAAAGAAAGCATTCACATGCCTGTGCACACTAGTCACTTGTCGTCTTTAGGTATGTTAAAACAGAAGAACTTGTGATCTTTTGATGGATAGGCTGTCAAATGGCTTCACACATACAAATGATTTTGCTGCATTTTTTGCCTAGAGATGCTATGATGATGTTGGAACAGGTGTGGATGCCTCATGGTTGGTTTAGTGCAGCCAAACAAAATCTGGCATTAATGACATGCAGCCAAGGTAGTAAATGCAAGTAGCAGCCTGAATGTATACACGTGCTTTATACTCCTGCACCTGCATTTATGACATGATAATTTTTGTTTTGGAAGGTCATGGATATCTAATCCAGGAAATGAATATTTCAGAAGTAGAGTTTCTTGACAAGACTGAAGTGCAGTAATGGGATAACTTGAAGTTTACTGTAGTTTGGGGTATGTATTAATTGCTTCAATACTTTTGAAGATATTTCTGTTTCGTGGATAAATTTCTACGTATCTATTTTGCGTGAGACCGATATTGACAAGCATGCCACACCTTTGATCATTCCACTGGATTTTGAAATAGTTTTTTTTTTAAATGTAGGAGGAAAATTTAGAGCAATTCTTTTTTTCAGGAATAGTAAAAAAAAAAGTTAAATAAAAGCCTATGCCTGTTGAGTTTTCCTTGTAGCAGATTGCATTGTGGGTAATTCTGCTGACTACCGTATGTAGTCCTGTATTGCTATAACATAAAATATTTGCCACTTTTAGATGTAGATATTGCAGTTGCTAGGACTCTGATCTTTATGGACCAGAAGATGGGAAATGTTAATTAATAGATTCAATATGACTGAAGCATAAAGAGAGACAAGGAGGCAGTATGTGATGTGGAAAGGTGTGGACCTAGAGAACGGAAACCAAGGAAGAAGGTTCCAGCCCAGTGCTAACAGTACTTGTGCCCTCTTAGGATTTCCTGACCGTAAGCGTGAAGAAGGGTGAAGGAACAACTGGAGATATAATGTGTTGTTTGATGAATAACAAAGAACCACAACATGAATCACACATCTCAAGGTTTCTGTAAATCACACAAATTGCTTTTTTTTTTTTTTTCCCCAGAGATTTAAAGGTGTTTTGAGAATCACTGACAATTCTGCAACACAGTAGTGAAAAGCACATTTTTATAGTGTCTCTTCAGTTAATGTCAAATTTATACTGCAGTGATCTAATGCATTTCTTCAGTGGAGTTTCCAGATGTACAGCAAATGAACAGAGAGTGTAATAAAAGGGATCCCGTTTGCTGTCTGCTGCATTATTTCCTTTCTCCTTTATTTAGGTGTGTGTATTTCGCCTTTGCCGCAGCAGCAGGAGTATTCTCTGAAGGCCCTGATGCACAACAGTTTCCATTTTTTTCAGTTTACCTTGAAGGCAAACCAAACCTTCGCTCAGGTAGGATATTCCAGTAAGTGTTCACCCTCTTGACCATTTTTTTTTTTGCTTGATTCTTGGCATCTTATTAAATTCACTGCTTTTTAATTGATAGAGTGCCGAACTTGGTTTGTGCTCATTGGAGAGAAACGAGTAATAAAATTAATGTAGTAACATGGAGCTGGAGCTGACAGAAAGCTCCTGGTCTCTCTCAGCAATCCAGGGTGTGCTCTGTTCTGGTGGTAGAAAGGCTGGCATTTTGTCACTGTTTTGGGTTTTTATCTTCGACCAAATACAAATGAACTGTCTGAATGTGACACATGATGGTTATATTTAGGCCGTGTCCGTGTTGGGACTTGTGGTAGATTAAATGAAGTCTTGAATTTAAAATACACCAACTATTCAGCAGTAACTTTCCACTCCGAAGCAGACTTTTAAGAGCTGTCATACATCACCAAACTCTTTCTTTGACTGAAGAATTCACACTCCTTTGAGTTAACTGTGGTGTGGCTGACTGAAATAGCACATGCCACATGACACAGAAGTATAGAGACACTTGGGATAAATGTGAGCTAATTGCTTAAAATATGAATGCTATGTTTCTTGTCAGTCTTCTTATTTATTTCAGTGTAGTTATTTGTGTCTTTGGCTCTCTTCCCAATTCTCCTAAACATCATCTCTAAGGAGTGTTTAAAGATGTCGATATTCTTGATGTCTAAATGAATGGCTGAAAATCTCTGGCAGTGATTTACTCTTCATATGAAGATTTAAGTTACTCCTAGACAGCTGTGGTATATTTTTGTTCACCCCATCAATCTCTAAATTATGTTTGCCCCTATGGTTCATTTTGTTTAAGGGATGCCACGTTACATATCAACTGTGTGAGCCAGACTGTGATACTTCATGGCTCTCAAATGAGTGTTCCAGGTTTTTTTGGAAGAACGATCAGCAGCCTGTGGACCTTTGGCAACCTCTTATAGTCAGGCTATGATCAAGTTGTTTGTCTAGGACAATTCTTGATTATAATCTTGTTTCTGCTGGTTGAGCTTTTCAGTATAAAGGTCTCAATGGTAGGAAGGAGAGGCTGCACTAAGCATCTGGGAACTGCACAACCCAACTGTATTGACATTAAAAGAATCAGAGGGCGAAACTTCTGTAACCAGAAGGAGAGGATGAAGAACTGTGGTAGTCTGTGCACGGGTCTGTCCACACCTGTGAGTGCACAGACCTTAAAAGAATCACTTTCAGAATAGGACAAGAAATTCCTGAAATAAAGAAACAGCATATTTGGTTTTTTATTTCTTCAGTGATGCAATGTTGTGTGGGATTTTTTTTTTTTTTTGTGGTGGTGGGTTTTGTTGTTGTTTTAGGTTTTTTCTTTGTCTGTTCATGGTTTTGTTTGTTTGTTTTAATTTATGATTATGGATATGCTTGTAGCCAAATCGATATTGTGCTCACAGAACTAGGAGCAAATCCTGAAGTCTGTTTCCGGATCTAGGTCAGCAATTCAATGTCTCTGGAGTTCAAGGTGGGAGATAAGATGGAATCCAGCGTTCTCCAAGCGCACATCAAGCTAAAGCAGTAAACTCTCTCTCTCTCCCCCCTCTTTAATGTGCTTGCCTACAGACAGAACGCAGCAGATCCTCAGCTGTGTGCAAGGTGTGCAGCCTTGAGGCAGCCAACTGCACCCATGGGCCAAAATTCCTGCAGCGAAGGATTGTGGACTTCTGGCTTTCACCCCTTTCTCCCAGACAGGCCTCCATGGCAGGCGAGGGCTTGACTGAGACTCCTGTATGTGTTTACCAGTTACAGACTCCCTCTCCTGGGGGAAAGGTATCTGCTTTCTTCTTCTTTCAGGCTATCTAAGCACTGGATGGTTCTTGCTGAGGCACCGAGTGGAAAAGAGACAAGTGGACAGGGAGGTTATGTGGCCAAGGAGCGGTTGGATGTTGAAACAACATCCATCGTTTGTTAAGGCCGTTTAATTCCAGGAAAATTGTCTTTGAGCTTCTTAAACTACTCTTGGGGCTGTTTGAGTTATTACTGAAATGTAGCTGTTCCCAGAGCTGAAGGCATCAGCAATGTAATAGTATACAGAAACCCCACTGTGCAGTAACCTGAAAAACAGTGCTTTCCAAATACTACTACAGCATGGATTTAAAATAGAAATTTGATGCTATTTAGACCAATTGCTGGGCTGATTAGCCTGCAGTCGTAACTTCTGGTTCTGCTCATCGCCTTTGTTCAAAAGTTTGTTGGCTATTCGCTTCCGTCACGAGCATTTATAGTCACCTGTTGCGGTTATAGCCTTGTTACACCCAGTGGTCTTACATTGGCTTGCTGTCTTTGTGTTTGCTACGTAGAAATTGCCATGCTTCACTCTGTTGGTTTAACAGAACATTAATTGGGCAGTTTCTAAGAAGTATTGCCAGGTAGGAATAAGTCTGCCAGGCACTAACGTTGCTGTAGTTCTCCAGCTGCAGTGAGCGGGTAGTATCAGGTCAACGTCACTTATCTTATGCATTTAGTGAAACCAGGTCTGAATGAAGTGTCCTAGGAAGGTATAAACATATCTGAAGTATTAGCATTCAGAAACACGAAAAAAACTTCTGAACATCATGCACTGGAAGCTTTATCACAATCTGAAATATTGTCTGTTACAGTCAGTCTTTAGGTAATAGCATTAAAATACTCCTAAGACCTGATCTGGAGTCTGAGATTTTTTGCCTCACTCCCCACCTTGCCTTCTTCCACTGCACTCCCCAGCTATTTAAAAAAAAAAAAAAAAAAAAAAAAAGCTGTAGTTCTCTAGTTTATGAGACAGTCTCATAAATTACCATGGTGGAGTTAGTCGTCTGTCTGTGACCTGCTGGGTATTTGTTGGAAAAAAAATAATGAATTCTAGGAGTTTCATGAATTGTAATATAAATGATTCTCCATCTGAAGGTTTGGACTGGATTGATTGATTATTCCCTAGTTTAAAATATTTCCCTCTTCTATTCCAAGAGTAGTAACATTAACCTATTCTTGGGGAACCTGTCACCCAAAATGCAGATAGCAAAAAGTTGGAGAGAAGAGCTGGCAATTCACTCACAATTTCAAAATGTTATTCGTCTCCAATTACCACATTAAAGGGAAGCCAGGGTCATTTCATGCCTGACTTACTAACCAAGAGTGGAGCTAATTTTAACAGAGGACATTTGAAAAAAATGTTTGACCAATGCTAGTGCTGATGTTTGTATCCTGAACCGGACAGAACTGGAGTTGCTCAGTGAATTGGAGTTGGAACTCTGAAAACTGTCTTGTTCTTCTGTTTCCCAAAAGGAGAACATGCTCCGCAAATACGTTCTGAGATATTTTTTTGTCTTTCGTGATGATTTTAGATATTCACATAGGCCTCATGTCATCAGTACCAAGCTGGATAGGCAAAGTCGCACTGAGAATGGTCAGTAGTGCTTTGCGCCTTTGAGAGGGCCAGGTTGCTTGGGGACAGGGAAAGGTAATGTAATGTCAGCTCTGCACTCCTAATATTACGCTAGAAGATCTCCACTGTATTGCAATGTTCCTGGCACTGCCTTCCTTGAGAGGGTGAAGACAGGAGCTGTTCAGCTGTCATCTGCCTGTGTCCACAAGTTTGCAGATCCTCAGGGTTTCTTCACCCCTGTCCTTTAAACTGGGCTAGTGTGCTGTGTTCCTGTGGTTTGAAGAGACCCTCAGTCTCTAAGGACTGTGTGGGAGGTGCCCCATGTATGAGGATGAGCACGTAAGCTATGAAACTTGTGATGTTCCTGCAGCTGCTTTGGGTTTGAGAGTCTGGCTCATGTGACCCATCTGAATTGCATGTTTTCAGTATGTCCATTTTACTGTTAAGAAGAGTTAGAAGAATACACACACTTCATCACCCCAAAGTCACAATTATCTGTGAACCTGCAGACCAAAGCTGTACTGCACAGGAGACCCAACTTATACCTTATAACCTAATAGAAAGGATGCTTATCAGCAATAATCTTGCTTCTGTCTTTACTTTTTATCCTAGTTTATTTAGTTTCGGTTGCTGAGAGACATGCATTTGTAATGTTCTAAACTGAGAGTGATGATTGAGAAGCAATCCAGCCAAAATGAGGACAGTGCAGCTAGGGACACTTCAGGCTCCTCCAGTCTTGCTCCCTTGAGGTGAGAGATGTACCGTTCATTTTAATGCATCTGCTTCTTCAGGTAAAGCTGCCTTGTGCAAATAGTGGCAAAAGGACGTCATCTTCCAAATGACCAACAGAAATGGGGAGATGATGTTCCGGTGGCTTCTCTTAATTTAAAATATGACCTCATGTGACTGAATTGTCTTTTTCTTTTGCTCACCTGCTTCATCTAACCTCTCTTCAGCCCCTGGAAAGAGATACAGCACTGAAATCAAGACAGGGTATTGTGAGAAACTATGTTTCTCGTATGGGGCAGCTGAAGAAGTCTAGCATCTGATAGTAATTGATTAGTAAATTAAATTTTAACAACCTAGAGCCTGCATGCAGTCCAGTCCTGCTCTCCTAATATAAATCATTCAGATTCGCAAATATGAAACACATGTTTTCTGTCTGACCTTGTCTTTTATGGAGCAGTGGAGATTGCAAACGCAGATGCTCAGGTTTGTCTGCTTTCTTGGCCGCTGAGGCCATAAATGGCAGCTTTGCTCTCAGAGCACACGTTACGTTGACGTTACTTCATGAGCTGGGGAACAGATATGGCAACAGGCAATAAGGTTGGGCTGGATCCTGTTCAAACAGCTTTGCTCTCTTTAGGCCTTGTTCACCTAGGGCGGGACTGTGACCTCCGATTGCAGTCTGGGTCCCTCTCCATTCCCTTGCCTGGGAAGGAGGAGGACACCAGCTGTCCACATAACATAGGTGACAGCAGAAAGCAGTCACCTGCCATCTTGGCCTGCAGCGAAGTGCAGGTTTTGCCCGTTTCTGAGCTGGTCTGGCCTAAACCCAGCAGCCTTGTAGCACTCTGGCTCAGCCAGTCCCTGACAGCTTTCCCCAACCTCGTTCCCTGTAGCTACAAGTTCCAGTGCTGACTGGGGCAGTGCCAGCGCTGCTTGTCCATTTCCCAGAGATGGTTAATGAACCTGCAAAATCAGGTTTCCCCTTGAGGGATGAAGCCCGTGTGCTGTTATTCCCGAGAGGAAGGTGGGGCTCTGTGCGTACTGTTTCTTCCCCCTTTCTCATCGGAAGGGCATGTCCCAGTCTGACACCTAATTTTTAGCACTGCTATTCTGTAGCTGAAGCGGGGACTGAATGTTTAAAGCCTCGGATCTGCTCTGACTGCAGTCAGTGGGAATTTTCCTATGTAGGTGCTAAGTATTATTCAGTGTAAGCAAAACTTGGCCTGTTAGTTTTAACTTTATTTTCCATCATAAATTAAATCCTCTGTCTAATTTTTGCCTGAAATCTTCCCTCCTAGAGAGGAATTTGCTGTAGCTGTAACATTGCCATGAAGTATTCCAGCCATGAGAGCTTGAAAAGAGCTTTCTTGCTTTCTAGAAGTCATGTTTCTTAAGGAATCTGACTTGAATAACTTGAAAGATCTCTGAATACGATTTATTTATGTATTTTGACCTCAAGAGTAGTGTTGCTAGTTGTTGGGAAAGCAAATGGATTTGGTCCTAAGGCCAACAGCTTTGTAGGCTGAGGGGTTAGCAAAGCATTTAATGCTCTCTCTAGGTCCTTGATGAAGGCACATGTTTTAATGCCCATGTACCCACTGCTCTGCAGGGCTTAACAGGATAGCTTGAAAAATTTAGGTCCCGAGTTTGAAATTCCTTGCACCAAAATAAATCAAGCCCTGACTTCAGGGGAAGCTGGGTTGTTCCTTCCCTCATGGGTGTCACAGCACTAGGAAGGGTCACCGTGGGACTCTCCCTCAAGGAAAGGACAGTGGACCTCCCCGTCCTCAGTCACACCGTCCCATCAATGTAGTGGTGACCTGTAACACCCTGTGCTGGAGTCCAGCAGAGAAAATGGAAGCAATGAGGATGAACGGACCAAGAACCAGATAAATGAAAATGTGCAGAAGCCAAAGGCTGGAGCATCATTCCAACCTTTTGCTTTAAGGAGACAATGTTCTTAAATAACCACTGAGGACTCCTATTGCCTGCTGTCCACAGCTGTGGATGTGTTGGGGCAGTCAGGATGCATCAGTGGAATGAAGCAGTCAGTACCAGGGTTCTAGCACTGACAGCGTGTGTGGTTTGGGTGTTTTACACTGACCTACCTCTCACCTGGTCCTGCAGATCTGTATTTCTCCATGCCCAACCCTGTCACAGCTCCCTCTCAGAGGGCAAAGGGCTGAAGGCAAAAGAAATCTGGTCCCACGGACTGAATTGGTTACAGCACACTTAATGTGTACCTGCGGAGCACCCTCTGCATTAGCTTCGCATGAAAGGGATCCAGTTCATGTGCTACAAAACCACCTCATAATGCAGATCAGAATTTGATAAGAGGGAGATGCTTCAGAAACCGCCCTCAGTCCTGTACTTCAGATCCAAAAAAACCCCACAATGTTACATACCAGTAGCAGGAAAAATAGACATTTAAATTTTACTGCAAAGAGAAGTCCCAAGAGAGCCCTGTGATATCTTTGCACTTAGCAACACTCAGCAAGACTTTGTTTTAAAAGTATTTCATAGCCATATAATCTCTGGCGAATTGCTTTGAGGTGGGAGGGAATCCTTTAAAGCACTTTGGTTTAGTTGCGTGAAAGAGTTTGCTCATGTGACTAGTGGTACTGTGTGCAGTTAAGCATTGCGCTGGATGTTCACAGATCATCTTAAATTTTAGTTACATTACTGAACTGTAAATCTTACTGATTCCATGAGGCATGTGAAGCTGCCTTTGTGCAGACTGCTGTCAGCAGGCTGATATTCTTTCATTGCCTTCTTTCTTGCTTTCATTGCCTTCTTTCTTGTCCAGGATGCTCAGCATCTTCGTGTGTAGCTATAGCTTCTTCATTATTATTTCCGAAGGCGAGAGCTCTCATTTCCAAGCTAATGGAGACCTTACCAAAGTCCTTATCAAAGTTAAATGAGCTTTTGGAGTAGTCAAGTTTATGGTGAAGGTGGAAATTAAGTTTTCACCTACTAAAAGCTTTATTGTCAATTTTTAAACATAACATCCCTGCACCAGCCACTTAATAATAGTGGTATATGCTAATATCTTTAATGTATCTTGTAATGGAAGAAGCTTTTTCCACTTACTGTAGGAACATCTTCAGACTATGCAGTCATTTCTACTAGAGGGTTATGGTGCATGTAGATGCTAATTTTATGTAGGAAGCTAAATTGATGTACTTTGTTCTCCAGAGTAACAGGCTTATATTATTTGAGATGTTGTTTTTTGTCACTCGTTTTAGGCTTTTAAACCGGAAGATGTTAGTCATTAATACCTATTATTGTAAAAATTAAAAGCTAGGGTTTCTGCATGAATTGATGCTGGATGACAAATTGCTCCATTTCAGTATCATTTTGATTTTCGTGTTGTTACTGTCTGGATGTGGTTTGTAGTTCTGCATTAATTCAAAGTAATAACGCTGGGGTGTGTGTGTGTTTGTTTGCTTGTTTTTGTTTTCCTCTGTGTGAAGAAATGTTAACAGCAGTCTTGATTGTGATGTGACCAAAAACATGGCAGTGTGGTCTAGTGAAGTTCCCATTTGCAGTGACATTTGCAACCAAGTGATCTTTTACCCTGTGTTGTGCATAGCCATCAGGTTCATGAAAACAGACTTGCAGTCCATCACTTCTGAGCTATTCCCAGGCCTCTTGCATTGCACAGGCCGACTTTTTCACCCTACTTCAACTGGCTTTTAATCTAAGCATCCTATTCTTTTATTCAGCAAGCAATCCCTTTCTTGCAGTGGCAGTGCTTCCTGTTAAACCTGGGGCCAACTGGATAGTCGGCAATTGTTCTTGCTTGTTCCAAGGCTGCACTGAGCTTGTCTGTGTCTGGTTGTGAAGGTGTCGTGGCTCTCTCCAGCTGGACCATAGTGGGGCTGAACCATCCCGGGGAGGGGCTCTGTCGCCTTGTACAGCACAGCTCTGTAGCTCTGTATGTGGACTAACCACCAGGGAAGAAGGGGAAAAAGTCTGTCTCTGCTATGATGCAAGATTTTTGAATGTTGCCTTTGTGCAAAGTTCTTGTTACTGCTTTGTGGGCAGCAGAAGCTGTGGAGCTGGGGGCTCCAGGCAGAGATGGCTATACGCAGGTTTGCGGAGTTGTCTCTGGACGCTGAATCTTTCATGTGAAGAATGAGTGACTTGTGTGTCTCTGTGATGTCTGCTGCTTCTGGAAAAGATGGCAAATGTGGGACTCTGTCAGCTTGCAGTCTTCCAGCATGTTGTCTGGATATTGCTTTGCTGGTCTGGGTAGAACCAGCTGCTTACTAACTGACTTGCACCGCTGGAAAGACTCACTGCATTGGAGACACTGCCCTATAATGGTCATGTTTGGAATTCTCCTAATAGAACAGAGCAGCTACCCTATAAACTCAGCCCATCTGCTGAGTTTATATTCCCTAAACAATCTCCCTTGAGGGAACATAATATTTTTTTTTTTAATCACAAATGACTTAAGGTTCTGCTTTTCCTGAAAAAAAAACAAAACCAAACCATACTACAAACCTGCCAATGTAATTAATCTGTACGCTGTAGGTATGCAATACATACAAACATATGTAACATATATAAATACATGCATTACATTAGCAGATACAGTAATTCTTTAATGCAGTGTCACTCAAACATGCTACGGAATGCCACATCGTGCACATGGATAAACTATAAATGTCTTTTCCCAAGCTGCGTTACGTGGCTGTAGATCTCTGTGTTCTTGTCTGGTGGCTACGTGCAATATAGAATGGGTGAGACTGTATAATTTCAGACTTTGCTACAAATGAGACTACATGGAGAGGGACTTCACTGCTGAAGGCTACCATTCCACTAGCCACCCAAAGCTCTTCTCTCTGTGTTGTATAATCATTCATATACCTCGATTTATAAGTATTTTTCCCTTTTTATTCCAGCCCCTGGGGAATTAGGGAGTTTAATTTTATTTAACGTCAGCCCAATAGTCTGAAATTTCTTTGAGTGTGAACTGGGGAGTTTTCTGGGAGAGGGCTGGAAGTCCTCCAGACTCCTATGACCTGCAGACTTTAGGGAGCTGTTGCATGCACTTTTTCAATGTGAATTTCTTTGCCAGTTCAGCTCTGAAACAGATTAGAGATCATTGTGATGAAAGCTGAAGAAGGCTGAATGCTAAAGAAAACATAACAGCTCCTGGAATGTGCAAATGTGGGGTCAAAGTTGTACACGACTGAGGAGAGAGATCCGAGAAATAGAAGTTCGTGGGCTGAGACTCACTGAAATTACATCAATTACAAGACTGTACAGTGTAACTTTTTCAGATGAACTTTTATATAGGACGTAAAAAACTAAGTCTCTTTATAACCTTGTCAAACCTACCTGCAATTGTTGCCTTTCAAGTAATGATTTGTGCCATTGCCTTCTGATCCTAGCTGATACCAGACGCCTATCCTTTGTCTTTCCTCCTGTGTGTGCATCTGTTTAGTGCTTCCACTGATTTGTGTATTTCACAGAAAGGTCTGGCTGGTGCATGGATCATTTTCCTTCAAAAGAGTTTAGCAAGCACAAGTGAAAGCCGTATTCCCTTTTCTCCCTCTGTTTTCCTAGAAGACTTCCCGCTCCTTCAATTACGAAGGTTGATCTCTGGGAGTCTGGAGAGGTTGTGTCTGTCTCCCAGTGAGAGCCAGACACTTTTACCTAAGCAGGGATTTGCTTACTTGTCATTTTACTCGTAACTCAGCAGCTCGGAGGTCACTTCTGCCTTGTGTTACTGGAGAACCTGAGCAAAAAGCATGTGTTTTGCATGAGTCACATAACCCACATTTTCTGTAAACTTCAATTATTTTCTATGTGATGTTTGCCTCATGCAATGAAATCACTGCTTTCCTGGTGCAATTTCTTTACTCCACTGGTGCAAAGCTGTAAAGACATTCTAACCTTCAATGACTGAGGGTCAGCCACTGAGGCAACACATGGTATTTGTAATCCTACCACTTGATTAGGTGCTCAATGGTGTCTGGAGAGGCATATGTGATAATTCAGTTAGCTGGAGTAGCTATGTTTTTAAAAAGTATATAAACTAAATTAAAAAAATGCTGAGAAGTTATGTCATGGCCCTGTTCCTGAAAACCCAGTTCTGTTCTGGGGCTTGCACCCCTTTTGGGTACTTTTAGTAAGCAAACTTCAAGCTTTTAAACAATATGTTTAGAATCAGTGCCATTAAAACTTCCAAAGAGGTTTTTTTTTAATAGTCTTGATCTTGCTTTTAACAGGCACTGCTGATGCTGAAAATCCAAAGAGAGAAGGCAGTTCTTGATGAACTATGCCATTATATTGGCTAGGCAATTATACTTCATTTGACCTCCATGAAAATCATTGTCTATTTTGAGGAGGTGCACGTACATCTTGTAGTGATGCTGTGTCTCACGTGTTGGTTAAACATTTGGACAAGGGTCATCCTAGGCCCAGGAAGGCCAATGCTTTGCAATGCCGTGGCAGTACCAAAGCCACACCTGGAATACTGTGTTCAGTTTTGGTCCCCGCTATGCAAAAAAGATGCGGACAGTCTGGAGAGGGTCCAGAGAAGGGCCACAGAGATGACCAAAGGACTGGGAAGCCTACTGTATGAGGAAAGGCTGAGAGAACTAGGCTTGTTCAGCCTTGAGAAAAGAAAGCTTAAGGAAGACCTCATCAGCATGTTCTAGCATGTAAAGGGTGGCTACAAAGGAGATGGAGACTCCCTTTTTACAAGGAGTCACATGGAAAAGATGAGGGATAATGGGTACAAGTTACTCCCAGAGAAATTCTGACTGGACACAAGAAGGAAGTTTTTCATAGTGAGAACAATCAGTCACTGGAATAATCTGTGGTGAATTCTCCAACATTGTACACTTTTAAGTTTCAGCTGGGCAGGGTTCTGGGCCATCTTGTCTAGACTACGCTTTTGCCAAGAAAGGTTGGACCAGATGATCCTTGTGGTCCCTTCCAACCTTGTATTCTATGATTCCATGATGGCTGGAGGGCAGAGGACCTCCTGAAAGGAAGCACAAGGCAGTTCCTGTCTTGCCAGCCTCCTCATCACGTCGCCGCTCGCCCACCCACGCTGTCATGTCTAGACTGTCGCCCTGCACGGGGCAAGAACTCTGAGCTCAGCCCTTAAGGAAAGCTCCAGTCAAGGGAATTTTGCCTCAGAGATGGATGTGGGCTTAAGCATCTAGTACATTTTATAAGCAGTTCATATCCCCAGCTTCTCCGTACCTGCATTTTCCCGGCTCGGAGCCCCGAGCGGGTTAGCACTTTGGGATGTTATCGCTATTGGCTGGCAGCTGGACAATTTGCATCTCACGAAGACATTTCTCTGTGATTTCAGAACTGTTTTTGTTCTGACCCAGGGTGAGATGCAGAGCTCCAAAGAGTTTTATGGGACAGGAATGCCATAAAAAGTTGAAAGCCAAAAATAACTTTTTTTCCCCCTCCCTCTTTTCACCTCTTACCCTTCAAGCCAATATTCAGTCAAGGCATGGAAAGGAAGGGAGAGGCATGTGAAGACTGTCAGAAAGAGCTGTAAAACCTTGGGGGAGTGGGCTGCAGCATCTGGTTAGGTTGCTGTATTCTGAAGAATTTAATCAGTAATAAAGCTTCACTCAAATGTTGGTTTTGACAGAACTGTAACTCCTGCTGTGCTATGATCAGCACCTGGATGGATTTAAGATGTAATAGCTACATCCTAAATGCAACCAGCATTCCCTGCAGGAGTAAAGTCTGAAGAAATAACACTTTCCCAGGAGATGGAGCAAGAAGATAGCACGTCGCGGACGTCTTCAAAAAACAGAGTCTGATGTGGTCAGGAAGAGAGGAGTTAAGCATAACAGTTTCATGGCAAGATGTTAGACTCGTAGAACCATCAGAGCACAAAGTGGGACCCAGGAGCAAGGGCTACAGGATCAGCTTGGGTTGGGAGGGACCTCTGGAGGTCCCAGGAGCAGCCCCTCTCCAGGAAGGACCAGGCTTGTAGCTGCATCAGCTTGTTTGGGACTGTCTGTCTGAGCCTTGAATGTTTCTAAGGGAGACATCCCAGAAGTTTTTTTTACGTCCCTCATGGTAAAAAAAAAAAAAAAAAGTAAAAAAAAAGTAGTAATTCTCCTATCTAACAGGAATCTCTGGTGTTGCAACTTGTGTCAGCTGCCTCCTATCCAGTCACAGTCCACCTTGGAGAAGAGTTTGGCTCCATCTTCTCTGCAGCCACCTATAAGGTAGTTGAAGATACCAGCTATCTCTCCCTTTAACCCCCCTAGGTCTTGCTGTCTATTTTTACTTATTTCCTAACACTGCTTAATGTTTTATATTACTTCCAGAGACTAGACCTGGGGTCAGGAAACAGCATTAAATGTAGGTTTGTCTCGCAAGCTGGATCCCAGCGAGCAGCTTGGGGAGTTCCAGCAGCGGAAGGAGAGTGTGTGGGAGGAAGGGTACCATGGTGAGAGCGGGGAGACTCACCCTTTAGATCTTTGGGATGGTCAGCGGAAACCTTTCCTAGGGCCTGGAACTAAATGGCACTAATCTTGATGGTAACTGTCTGGAAATTCATGTTAGTGATCACTGCTGTAAAGGGGTCAGCTTTTAATATTTATAATGTTCTTACTAGGTGCAGTATGGTCATGTGTCATAGGCACACTTTCTGTACAGTTGTTGGGTTTTCTTTCCTGGTGTGACTGTTTCTCAGGAAGGATTATGTAGGACCAGGTGTAATAGTGTACCAGTAGAAACAGTCTACTGACTGACTACAATGGATCAAATGCAGCTTTTGATCCTTGTTTTAGCTGTTTTTCTACAGCTGTGATCATTGCAGGAGGTGGCCCGATGAAGAGGTGATGGGCTTGTGCAACAGGTACAGGGAGTTCAACTCTAGTTGTTTGCTGGTTGGTAAGTGTTTGTGAGAGATCGTGGAGATCTAGGTGTGCTTTCCAGAAACAGATATAACCAGATGCTTGCACTGTGATTTAGAGTTCAGTTCCTATTCCACTGGCTGAAAGAGTCTATTAAAAAAAAAAAAAAAACAAACAAAAAAACCTTGAATTGTACTGCTCTTGACATCTGAACCACTTCTCTTCTGGGTTTATATGAAAGTGGGATATAAGTTACAATTGCTTTGGGAATCCATACTTCAGTCTTTTTGACTTCTGTAAGTCTAATTTCTCAATCTGACTATTCCATTAAACATATAAATCGAACGAGGCTATAAACATCTGCAAATAAACGTCTTGTTATGTCAACAACATAAGCATGTATGGCTTTTTAAACTGCATGAAGGACCAAACGTCTTGGAACCTAACTATACAAACAAAAATCTTATTGCCAAGCTAGCTTAAATGTAGCACACTCATTTTTATTACCAAAAAAAAAAAAAAAAAGAGAGAACTGAATTGCCAAGGTTTATTTTTCCTTCTTTAGGTGATGTCATCATGCTCTACCAACAGGGGCGGTAGGAGATGGGGAACCCATGCCCCTGTTCTGTGGCCTGTCTCTGGTTGTGTCTGCCTGTCTGTACGTCAAGTGCACCTGGACAGAGTTCTGCTCTCCGTCAGTCTTGGTGCTTTTGTGGTGGTGGCGCTGGGTGCCGCAGCAAAGCTCTGGACCACACTTTCCTGCATAGTGTCTGTAGAGTTAAGAAAGGACAGGTGCGGTGCAGAGTCCTTGTGAGCTACGTGTACGTGCAGCTGCCTTTGTCACCTCCAATAGTTGTCCCCCATCTCACCCTCCCTAAAGCTCCTACCCCTCCAATTTCCTCTTTACTGCTGCCTGGTTTTTGTGGGTCTTACATGAGTTGGGGGGCTATACACACAAAAACACAGTGGGTTTCATCTGTTGATTGAATTCAACTATAGTCCATGGGAAACAGGTTTTTGAAAGTCATAAACTACAGTGTTGGCTCAAACTGACTCGCAGTGTCTGAATCTTGGTGAAATGCAGCCAAATTGTGCTGTTGATTAGGTACGACAGTCCTTGATCTATTTTGATCCATCTTGATACGCTTCGTAAGCACAGGCTGGGAAAACTGATGTGGGGGAAAAAAAAAAATAAAGCCTCAGTTCACAGTCAGTGGCAAGACGCAGTGTAGTGAGAGCTGGCTAACCTCTCTGCTTTGTGGACCTTCCAGATGAATTTGTAATAGCAAAGGAGCAATGGTTTTCAAAATAGGTGCTGCCAGCTGAAACAGAAAACACATTTCTGTAAACACCAGTGGTTGCATTTGATTCTTTTTCCTCAGAATTAAAACTGACGGTTTTTCTTTAACAATCCCTCATGTCTGGTCACCCTTGCATCATTTTTCCATATTACCTGTTGCCATAGTATCCAAGTAATGGTGCCAACATGATTTGAGATGAGTGAAATTACACGTTGCTGTGTGTTTACCTTTAACTTAGACAATTAAAATATAACGGAAAGCGGCACCAGATGTCTGAAACTAGCAGGGCTGAGATCTGTATTTGAGTGAAGATATTCACATACACAAATGCAGGTCTATCCTTTTTCTCCCTCATTTGGCATTTGGGCTCCTTGTGTGGTCAATGGAAAGAGATGCCCCAATTCAGAGCCAGCACAAGCTGGCAGCTTGCTTTGCCCTCACTCGTATAGAGAGGATGAAAGTAAGTGTTAAATCACTCTTCTTCCCACAGTGTATGTTCGAGTGTGGTGTTGGTTGGTTGTTTTTTCCTCCTTGTTTTCATGGGCTTACTAGAACTTTTTGTGCTAAAGGAAGAAAAAAAAAAAAAGTGTGGTCTTAAAAAAAATATTTAATAACTTCGTTTTCTTTTCTGAGCGCTTAATCTTACTGTTGTTCTTGTGTGTATTCTGCCTTGGAGATGATCCATACTCTTTAAAATACTTTTCCCTGAGAGCAAACACACAGCCTGCATGCAGGTTGAGGGAGGGAGGAAGGATTGTCCTTGTGGCTTCTAGGGGCACGCAGAGAGGATGACAAGGCTCCCTCCCATATTGTCCTTAAGGCGCTTTGTTCACTTTGCCAGAGACATGGGCTCTCACTGACGAACTTCCCCACCTCTTGCTACATGTAGTTATGATCTGTGCTGCTGCCAAATGACAAGCGAAAGGCAGAATGTTTGTGTTCGTTTTTCTTTCTACTTCCAGATACTGTGCTGAATTGCAGCCTCAAATGCAAGTGAAACCATTGTCTTCTCTTACCCATATGACCTATTTCAATAGTAACAGATGAAGTGCTGTAGTAAATGAAGGTTTACAACTCTTTATGTTTTGAATAGTTCTGATGGAAGCCAGTTGCATGCCTATGAAGGACAAACTTCAAAATGAGTACACCACCTCCAGAGAGCCCTTTTAGAGAAGTTAATTCCTTTGCCTGTTTTGTTGCACTTATTCAGCTCCTGACCTGCAAGGCAGAAAAGCTCTTTCCTGAGTCACTAGACCCTAAAATAGGTTTTCCCCCTTCCAAGTTGGTTGTATTGGAGCCTGCATAGTCAGACTGCCCCCCTCAAATCCCTTCATCCTTTTTCCCATAGCTCACGTTCTTGTGGTTGGGAATGAAGGAAACCTCAGGGTGCTGTGCTGAGCTGCAAGCAAATGCTCCAACATCTTGTTCAGGGGCAGTTGGCTGGGAAGATGCCATCTTCACTGCTCTGCGTGGTTTGCTCTTTACTTCATGTCCAGGAGCATGAGCTCTGTGCACGGATATCATTGAGCCTGGCCACAGGAAAAAGGACTCTACCTTAGATAGCAAGAGATGAAATTGTCTTCTCCAGGCTGCAGCTGGGACAATTGATTCAGAGGTGTTTCCTACAAAGCTCAGCAGAAGGAGGCACCTTCTCTTTGGGGCTGTCCACCTTGCTTGGTGCCTCCAGCCTGCTCTCAGGACACCTCGAGCAAGTGCTCAGCATAAGGGGCACCTCTCAGGGTGCTGTTGGGAGGAGAGTTGGGGCCATCCCAATCCACGCTCGATCAGCTGAGATCGAATATGGGAAAGGATGGCTGGAGCAGGGGAGAAGAGAAATGCAAGGGTTATGTTCTGAGCATGCACCTTCCTCATGCACAGCAGACTCAGCGTCTGTCAGAAGCCCTGGTGGAGACTAGTGCCCTTCCTGTCATTTGGACCCTGACCAAGACCACCAACATTTTAATTTTTTTTTTTATTTTTTTTTTTTAAGCTGAATGTTGTGGAAGTACCTACATAAATCTCACAGCCCTGGAGGAATGGCTGTGGAGTCTTTCTAGGCAAAACAAGCAGGAGAAATATTACTTCATCAACAAAGTACTAAGGATGTGTTTTTAATCCACACATCATGAGCTAATTACCAGATGGGCTGAGTACTGCAAAAGAAATAGCTCAGATAGATAAACATCAAGAAAGAATTATTCAAAAAGCCATCTGAAATGCATTTTGTCTCCTTGCTTACACAAATGACCTTCAGTCATTTTTGGTTTGCGTTGCTGTATTCTTTGCTGTATTTCCTCAGCTTTTTTCACAGTGCCTTTTACTAGGGTGGGAGTACGACGGTGCCATTTCAAAGGAGACCCTTTGCTCGGTGTCTCCCAGTGCCTTGTGCTGGCGCAGGAGCTGCCTGTGCAGGGGGTGCTTGGGGCTGGGGATGGGCTGGAGGAGGCTGGGATTGCTGGCATTGGGAGACCTGCAGCAGGGCCCTGGCAGCTGTGAACTCACCCAGATTTTTAAGGGGATCTGAGGGTTGGCGCAAGGGAGACTTGATGACAAGGGACAGAGAGCCCAGAAATTTCAGCCACGTCATTCTCATTAGGCATAAAGAAGAGAGTGAGCAGACTTGAGCCATGGGAAAGCGACAGATTTTGTTCTCTACGTGCCCCTTTGAAGCAGGCTTAAGTAATACACTTTGTTTATTTGGCCAGCAAAACAATTGGTAGATATAAGCATTCCTTGAGGTTGTTTTTTTTTTTTTCCTCATCTAACTATTTGTTCCTTGATCTCTTTTCTTTCTGTTCTTCCCCTTTGAATAACAAGGTGAAAAGCAGTTTCATCTGTATTCCTGCTCATCTCTAAAGTTATAAGCAGTGAGTGCCATGTCTGTGCTCAGCTGATAGTGAGCTACAGATGAAGAATAAAACCAAATGAAAGCATTTTTGCATACCCCACTTGCCTTGTCCCTGGCCAGGTAACACGGTGTTGTATCAAGCTTAGAGTGTCTGGAGCTCATCCTTACTTTGTGACACTTCTTGAAGGAGAGTTTTTTAGACCTTTAAAAGGTACCTTTTAAAAGGGAAGAATCCTTCACCTTTGAAAAGGAGGAAGGTACCATCCAATTTTTGTCCTAACCTTCCATGTGCTTCTTTATGTAACGCAATGAGCTTCATAACTGGCCTTTTCCTTTTTCTCTCAGGTTCCCTTCTCTCCTACCTCTCCCCAGAACCGGTTAAAACTGGGAGAATTTTATAGCTGGGTGAATATGTAGTTAATACACTGTCTTGACCTCCAAAGTTTAGCCTCTACAGTGTATTTAGAGATGTCAGCTGAAAAGGTCCATTAATATTTTACTGCATTACCTCACTCTTGCTTCCACAACATTAAAAATGTGCTTTCCCCGAATGTTTGTTACAGGAGTCCGATGGTCACGTCACCATCTGTCTGCATCTGCTGGCAGCTCTCTCTTCCACCCCAGCACGGGCTGCAGGAGGCAGCGGCTTGCAAAATTAATGAGAGCTAATACAGCAGTCCTGTGCAATTGAAAAAGAAGACACGCACACATGCACAGATGCCCAAGTCCATGTATGTGTGTTTCATACACACACTGCTGCTACTTGAACGTACAAAACCAGATGGTCAAGTTGCATTGCAGGTATTAGCTGGCATCTAGAGATGGAGCAGTGTGCACCCAGCACAGCTGAGCTGCCTCCGGCCCTGTGAAGGTGTCAGACTCCTCACGGTAATACCAGATTCCCTCTGAATAATCATACAACCTCACCAAAGCCTTTGAAGGAGGTTTGGGTTGTAACTACGGCACTGAGAGCTTTACTCCAGCAGGAGATCCTCATGGGTTCGGTGGTGGTACCCTAGGGTGCGGAAGGCAGGAGAAGGAAATGAAAGGTCTATGTGTGATGTTACAGGTGAGGGGAGGCAAGAAGAGGTGGTCATAATACATCTGAGCTCTGTGTGTCTGTGTGGTGTGTCCCTTTCCGTAAGTGACCCTGATTTGGGCTCATGACCTGGTGAGTTCAGAGCCTGGGCAAGGACAGGGTTGGGATTTTCGTTTTGTGCATTTTGCTGGTCACGAGCATGTAGGTCATTTCTGCATATTAGAGAGGGAGAAAAAGGGTTTCCTCTATATGTGAATAATCTCTCAGTTATTCTTGAGGGAGACTTTCTGGTTGCCATGGTCATCAGTCATTCTCCAACCACTCTTCTTCATAGCAAAAGATTATTTTAATGAAATTTCTGTTTTAATAACAGCTCTAAGTGGCACTCAGTGAAACTGGCCTTGGAAGATGCCTGTCACACCAGGAGGGGCAAAGAAAGGTGCTTGGTGACCATTTGGGTGGCTTTCCACTTATGCAGCACATCTCTCAGGCAAGTATTGAAGCTATGTTGTGAGTTCTCATACCGTTAACTTTACCAGATGAAACATAGGATTGAAGGAGTTTTTTCAGTCATAGGACTCTCACTGAATGATTCTGAATACTGTTTCTCCACGAGCTCTTTTTCTGCTGCCCCTAAGTGTCCACCTTAATTTCAAATGACACCTGCAACAACCTATAGGAGAAATACTTCAGCGCAGTGCGGCAGGGTTGTAATGCACTTTTAGCATCTGCTCCCTTGGCCACTAAACGGGGAATCTGCCTTTCCTGTTACACGCTTACAGGTTGCTCTGCCCTTTTCCTTCCCCAAGCTTTTAACAAAGCCTTATAGTTTTCCTCCCTCTCAAGAAAGAAGCAAAAATAAATGATCTAAAAAAGCCCATATGCACCCAGGGTAGAAATGATCTGTTTAAATACTGCACGATGCTGTGCAGAGCAGCAGCAGCAGCTTTACTCTCACAGCATGGCCCAGGGATTAGGCAGTTTAGCAAGCCAGGGAAAACTGTGAATGCTTTGATTACACAAACACCAGGAGCTGAACGCATTGCCTTGTCAGGCGGGCAAGTGGGATTTCTGGGGCACCTGTTGTTACTGTGCTGGGTGCGTTGTCAGAGCAGCCGTCCTTGCAGTGACTTACGAACTGATGCCACTGTGTGCGTGGGCACACACGGGTCTCTAAATTGGTCTGAGGAGAACATATGGCAGCTGAAACTTGCTTCTCCTATTTTCTGAAGTTACATCAGGACCACTGATGGGCAGAACAAGGGAGTAAATGCATTTGTGGGCTGGAAAAGAAAACCAGCAGGTTTCCTTGTTCTCTGCGGTTGAGGGGAAAAAGGCTGGTGGTGATTCTGCTATCTTCTAGTAAATGAAAAAATTAAAGAGATGAGAGGTTTTGTTTTGTAGTTTGAAATAGCTAAAGGAGTGACCAATACAAATGCTACATTTTCAGTGCACATCAGTTTAAACCATATCTTGGGAGTACAAGCTCAGCTTTTGCCTGGAGATGTAAGCCTCGCCGTGGCTCCTACCACGAAGTTCAATCCCAAGTTCCTTATGAAAACCCCTTTGATATGTGAAGGGGTTATCGTCTTCCTTTTTTTTTTTTTTTTTCCGGGGAAGTCAGAGAAAAGTGAGAGAATTACTGTAAACTCCTGTTTCTCGTTGTTGACTTTGGCAACACAGCTCTTAATGCTGATGTGTTATGGTGCAGAGACATGGGAAGGAGGCAATGCCGTGTCTGGACCTCGCTCCTGCCCCAGCCTTGCCTTGGCCTCCTCCCCTGGTACCGGGGCAGGGTCAGGCTGTCTGTCCTGAGTGAGACACGGTGTTTTTCCAGGGTTCAGCCACTCAGTCTAACTTTTTAGTGAACTTCTTGGCTTTTATTTTGAATGCAAGCTTCTTTTGAGGCACCTCTTGGAGATGAAGTCCAAGTTGGCTTGTGGCTGTGGCTGCAGGTGATGAATGTCTGTCGTGGGACCTGGGAAACCCATTCTGCATCCTCTGCATTCACAGCCTACCAAGATGTGGGCACTTTCATTTTAAATGGTGTCTCTTTAAACAGTGTTACCAGATAAATGCTGGAAACGGGATATAGCTGAAACTTCAAGAAATACGACATCAGTTCCCTGGCTATGCTATTTTCCTCATCTCCAAAAAAAAGCAGTCTATTTGAAAGAGCAGGAAATCTTTATTGAATTTGCTGTCAGCTCCCTGCCACCTTACAATTAGGTAGTAAAATGCCCACAGGCTTCACATGGGCATCCCTGCTCTGCCTCCCCTATTAGCACAGTGTTGCATAGGTCAGCGGGATGGGAAGAAATGACCTGGGTGACATGTTAAACAGGGAATCACTGAGGGAAATGCAGGGTGATGCCTGCTACTACCATGTGGTTGCTGTAACAACTGTTGTAGAAACAGTTGTTCTACACTGTTGTGTAGAAACACAACTTCCACAGTGCAGTTCAGCACTGTCTGTAGCAAGTCAGGGCTGCCAAACCTGAGGCTGGAGAAAACTGGTTTGTCTTCAGTTTAGTGCTTGATGCTGCAAGAACCACCTGGGTTTGATAGGAGAAGGGCAGTCCGAGAATGCGTTTTCTGTCAATGTGGTGCTGACAACTGTCATGGCCTTTTATCCCTCTGGCTAATGAGTGCTGCTCTCCCTTCTTACAGACAGAGGCGAAGTATCACCTCACCTTTCACCTCACCAGAAAGCTGGGTAAAAAAACCCAAAAAAGAGCAGCTACTTCAGCTTAAAAGGTGAGTTTGTGGGAAGGTGAAGAAACAAAGCTGAATTCAGCTCTGGGTGTTGGGATTCTGTCCTGGCCACCCACCTCTGTGCCCTTTTCCTGCACAGGAGCAAAGCTAAGGCAGAAACTGCTGAGGGGTTCATTTTCAGGTAGTGTAGTTAGCATTTAGTTATTTAATTGCAAGAGATAATATTAATTAAGCGTAACAGTTCACGAAGAATTATGGCTCTTCTGTCATCTGACACTGGCTGCTCTGTAGGAGAATCAAAAATGGGGTATAAAGAGAGCAGCCACAAGTGCTGGCTGCACGGCAAAGGCGCATGGAAGCTGCAAGCGCTCCCTAGGAGCAGACCCCAGGGACAACCCCCACTTTGGCACCTTATTTCACATAGGAGAGCTGGCTGATCTGCTCAGGAGCAGAAGGGTTGGGTGGTTGCTGTTTTCCTGAAGCAGCACCTCAAGTGACATCTACTGAAACGAGCCACTGGGAGCTTTCCAGGCAGCAGCAGTCCCCCTGGGAGCTCAAGCGTTTTGGAGAGAGCACTGCAGAAATCAGATAAAATCCCTTTACAGTCTCCTGGCTCTCATGTAAAGTGAAACTCCTGCATAAAGGGGATGGCCAAGCACTCGGGAAATGTTCCAAACACTCCTTGGACTGAATATTCATAAATTTCTGAAGAACTCAAAGTAAGGGTGCCAGCATCAGATCTCATCAGACTTGGCCTCCTTCCTCCATGCCTGGTTCTCCATCTTGGACCTCGAAACAGGCCTTGCCACTGCTTCCTGAAGAAGCACAGCAGACTCAGCATGTCCCCTGCCAGCACCTGAAAAGCAACGTTCCTGCCAGCTGAACAGAGGAACCGTACTCTCTGGTAAGTGCGTGCATCGGGCTGGTTGTATTAATCGCAATGCTCTTAATATGTGGTGACCACAAGGTGATCCGTGTTTTGCAAATTTCCCCTTTAGTTTGGCCTCACAGACATGGTTACCTGCTAGCTAGCTTGCTGGGCCAAGGCCTGGGGTGAACAAAGAAGTGTCTGGTGGCCAGGACTCTTCCAGAGCAGTCCTCTGACGAGGGCAGCAGAGCTGAAGGGCTGCAGACTCTGCTTGCTTGACACTGTAAACTCACAGCAGCTTCCCAAGCAGAAAGGACAAGTTGCTGTGCTACAGATCAGCGAGAAAGAAATCCAAATGGATATGGGGAAAACCACTGCTCACCTTGTGGGTGTTTAAGCACTGGGAGAGACCAGAGGAGTTGTGGTATTGTCATCTCTGGAGACTGCCAGATCACAACCGGACAAGTCTCTGAGCAAAGCGATCTTTGTCCTCCTCTAACAGTACCAATGGTCAGAGCAGCTTAGCTTCAGGACTCTGACCCTCTTCGGTGCAAGGGTGGGTTTTGTGGCCTATCAGCATAGTTTAGCTTCATAAAGAAAAAGAATTACAATTTATTTTCGTAAAAGTTGTGGGCTAGGTTGGAAAAATGCCTTTTGTGACAGTACCACAGACATGAATTTGTTATTGCTGGCACTGAGTAATAGACTAGACTAGGCCAGACTAGACCAAAATAGAATAGAGTAATAGAATCAATTATTTCAGTTGAAGGGACCTACGATGATCAGCTAGTCCAGCTGCCTGACCAGTACAGGGCTGACCAAAAGTTACAGCGTGTTATTAAGGGCATTGTCCAAATGCCTCCTAAACACTGACAGGGTTTGGGCATCGACCACCCCTCTAGGAAGCCTGTTCAGTGTTTGACCACCCTCTTGGTAGATAAACGCTGCATAATGTCCAGTCTAAACCTCCCCCGTGCATCTTTGAACCTGCATCTTTTTTTTGAAACACTAAAATATCAGGTTTTGTATGGAAAGTAAAAAAACGATGCTTATAAAACAAAATTGATTTTATTTTAAGGCTGTTTCTTCTTTTCTTACCTAGGCTTATTCCATTGAAGAGCTGCTCCTGTATTGAACAAGACAGAAAGGAGTCCTAAAACCCAGGAAAATAACCACAGGAGGATCTGTTTCATTTAAGTCTGACCTGGTAACCTTCTAAAAGGCCATTTAATTCCATCCATCCAATTGAGTCCATTTGTATAGGTAAGGGCTTATGTTATCATCATGTGAACTACCATTTATTGGTTACAAGGGTGGAAGAGAGAAAACAGGACCTTTCCCTGGCAGTGCTCAGCTCTTGAAAATTGGACTCGGGGCCTTACTAAGGTATGTCTATAGGTACAGGTATTTCTTTGTAACTATTCTCTTGCTTTGGATCCAATAACTTTATTCCAACATTTTGGAGGTGCTTGTTAGAGCAGCCAATGCACTGGTTTTGGTAAGCTACAGTGTTCCTGGCAGACTCCTAAAATGATGGCATAATTCAGGCTGTAAGCAAACTCAGGAGTCTTCAGGTCAAACTTTCCATGCTAAAACATGGCTAGTTAGTTTACAACAGGTTGCTCAGAGCCTGTCCAGTCAAAACTTGAAAACCTCCAAGGCTAAAGATCCCACAGCTTCTCTGGGCACCTGCTCCAGTGTTTGACTGCCCTCATGGTGAAAACAATTTTCCTTCTATTTAATCCAACCCTCCCTCACTGCAGCTTGCATCTGTTGCCTCTTGATCTATCATTGAGCAGCTCTGCAGAGCCTGACTTTGCTTTTGCTGTACCTCACCATTAAACAGCTGCACACAACAGTAAGCTCTCCCTTTGGACTAGTCCTTTTTAAGGCCAAATAAGCCCAGCTACCTCAGTCTCTCCTCCCACTTTGTGTCCTCCAGTGCTCTCCCAGGCTCACTCCAGTATGTCAGTGTCTTTCTTGCACTGGAGACCCGACACCTGTATGCAGTTCCCAAGATGTGATCTCACAAGTATTGAACAGAGGAGGAATAATAAATTCCCTTGACTATCAGCTGTGCTTTTGTAAATGCAGCCCAGTATGTTGTTGGCTTTCTTTGCCCCAAGGGCGCGCTGCTGACAGACTTGCAACTCCCACTCCCAGCCCTGGCTCCTTTTATTGTAAAGCTGTTCCCTAGCCATCTATACCCAGTCTGAACTGGTGCATGGGGATAGTCTGCCTATGGTGCAGGACTTTGCATTTGTCTTGGTTGAACTTCATGAAGTACCTGGCAGCTCATTTCTCCAGCATCTTGAGGTTCCCTTGAAAGGCAGACCTGCCCTCCCTGTAACAACTGCACACCACATGCCCCAGGAGGCCAGATGACACGCTTAGAATAACATAAACCTCCCCAGACCCAGACTAAGTCTAAGACTAAGTGAGTCCATAAACTTGCTGACAGTGCACTCTGTGATGTCCTACAGCCTGTTGAAAAAGACATTAGATGGTATTAGCCCAGTATTGATTCCCCAAAGAATGTAACTAGAAACTGGCTGCCAGTTCGGCTTTATCTGGATGGCTGGTCTCAAAGGATTGTCATCAACAGTACCCTTTTCACCTGTTGTAGTTGGCTATCCAATCTATGTCACTGATTTGACTATAGGTTGTTTTTTTTAAAAAAAAATTAAATAAAAAACCAACAGAAGAATCCTTTTATTTTCAAAGTTTGATCAGTCCACGAAAGAAAGAGCAGCGCATTTCTGCAAAGCTCAAATAACTGTACAGCTCATTCTGCAGATCAATTTTTTTTCTCAACAGAAAGGAAATGCCTGTTAAAGAGAAGGAACCATGAAGGGAGCCAGGACCAGCTGTGGCCAGCACGGTTCTGCTGACTGGTACCTTTAGAAACACACCCTTCACACTTCTCCTTCCAGTGTTGATCTCCTTAAAATCACTGAACACCCAGGTGAGGATCCATCTAACCACAAAGGACATTTTGGCATCCCTGTTGGATGGCAGCTCTTGTCAGGGCTGCCCTCTATATTTTGATCTTAATTCACAGGTTCTATAGAAGAAACGCAGCAAAACTCTCCGCTGGGGAATGCTGCCTGGCTGTACGAGCAGCCACCTTTCCATTACACTTTGGAGGAAATCCGGTTGTCTTCCAGTGAGTTCCAGTCACCAGATGATTTTATTGTTACCATACGATGAAGCGATTTTTATTTTGTGTACTTCATGGTGCTCAAAATGTTATTTTTCACAGTATAGAATGGATTTGACAGCATTTGTCATGGAAGCACTCAGCAGAGTATGTTGCAACTTCATTTAGTTGTGCTGTTTGTTGAAGTTCTGCAGTAAAATGTGCCAGCAAATTATGTCGTATTAATTTCTTTCTGGTGATTAACTAATCGTTCATATAATAAATAGCAGCTAACTACAAGAAAGAGATTTGTCACAGAGTTAGAATAACGTCAAACTTTTCCCATTTCATGTAAAAAGGCAGAGGAAAAAATACTTCTAAAATTACTTTGCAACAGGTGCTTTATTTTAAGTCATTACTGAATCAAAACTACACAGTATACCCTTTTAACATTCCCTACCCACTCAATGATTGTTTTTTCTCAATAATTTTTTAAACATGGAACGAAACCTACATTGCAATTGTAAATTTTCATGCTACAATGTTCTCTAATGAGCCATTTGTGTCACTAATAATAGTAATTTAAGAAAAAGGCCATTTTTCAAGCTCATATGTATGTCTATATTTGGGAACTTAAAAAATAACCCGTCTCGGATGTAAAAATATGACTTGGAATATGTAAACATTTTCATATACCTGAAACACTGGAAGAAGAATATCAGCTAAGAGCAAAACAAGGGTTGCCTTAAATCATCGAAATGGGAAAAAGCATGTCATGGGGAGCAGAGAGAAGCACACACTATTCAGTCTTTAAAGGGTTATAAGAAATGGTCATTGAATTCACTTTCTTTTCTCATCTAATGGAAAGCAGTAACTTTGAAGAGAATGGCCCAGCAGAACACCCCAATATTTCACCATAATTATTCTAGCCATTAGCTAACCTTGACGAAGTGTCAAGTTTCAGTTGCTTCTTTTTTTTTTTCCTGAGAAAAGTCATTGATGTTTGGTGGAAATGTCTTCTGTGACTGTACAAATAAAATAAGGCATTTAAAGAGATTGTTACTTGTTTTGTGTTTGGTTTTGTCTGGTTTTTTTTTGCTAACAGAGGTTTGTCCACAGTGTCCTTTGTACATCAAAACCTCTGCTTTTCTACAAATGGGCATGGCTAGAATGTCTTCAGTTCCCACTGCGGCCCTGGGTCTTGGGTGTCCTGAAGGCGAGTCAGCGTCCCATTACTGTAGCTTGAAAGCCAGTGATGTACAACAGCATATTGCACAATCCAATCTGTATGGCTCCAGAAAGGGTTAAGAAGGTACACTGGAGTCATCTGCGGGTTCACTCCTTTCTTTTCTCTAAGTTGTAATGGTTGTCTGGAAAATTAAATCAGACAGACAGAGAAGGATGCAAACTTTTTGCTGATTAAATTACAAAGCAGTCTCTAGATTGCAGAGGAGTGGCACATTAAAAACAACAAATCATCCAACCTTCTTCACTGTTGATCCTTAATTTGAAAGGCAGCATGGATTCCTAAGGCCGTTGCTTCCAGGACTCCTTCAGTGAAAAATCATTGCTACCTAGCTATAGAAGGCTTAGCTCTTAAGAGAATATTGTGCTTTATTTTTTTTTTTCCTTTAAAATTCAGATGAAATCAACTTGATTCGCAGCGTGACACCAAAGAGATCAGTTAGTTTTTTCCCTAGTCCACTTGATCATGGTCTCTGGTGAGCGATACAGGAATATTAGTTTGGCATACAGGTCTTCTTCTAGTTCCAGTTCTCCAGTCTCCCGCACTAAGAAAATGTCAGTACACAACTTCAAGATTCGGTCTACATTGGGTAGCTCCTCAAACATGATGGAGTGAGAGATCCCACTGAAAAATTCACGAACAAACTTCCCTATCACCAGGACAACCGAGGCATATAGTCCCATGATGCTGAAAAGAAAGGAAGGAAAGAGTTCAATCCACGCCTTGAAAAAGGGTCAGCGAAGTGTGAGGGAGCTCATCTACATGCTTTAGTGTGGTCTGTCAGCTCAGCAAACATCAATTGCTAATTAAGATCCTGCTTCTGCTGTGCTGCAGGATGAAGAAAAAATAAGGTCTCTTCAGACATGACAGAAATCTGGGAACATAAACAGCTGACCCTGCTGACTTAAATGGTTTAGCCCCAGTTGCTGATGGTCTCACTGCTTGTCTGCTACGGCTCAGAAGCCACAGTGGGAAATCTCACAACTGCTGGCTGCTAAAGGCAAGTGATCTGTCAAGTTTCATATCTAATCTTTTTTATTAAAGTACATGTAACTGACGACAGACTGATGTTTACCTTGCCTGATAATTCTCCTATGAGGAATTCTCCAAATCATGCCAGAAGGGCACATCTCCCAGAGAGGCAGAGTCTCCTGCCTCCCTCTGTCTGTGGAGATGTATTTCTTAACTGCTTCACACCCCGGGTCCTGGCTATGAGATTGGGAAGGTCATCCAAACTGGGCAGAGTTTGGGCAGAACTTGACCTGTAGCTAAACTAACATCTTTCGAATGATTTTTTACTTCAATAGGAAATTGGTGCAACGCGTGCTTCCACCATTTTTTCCCACTGGAGAGCAGGTATCAAGGGTAATACCATTTCTTACAAACATGAAGCCTTCTATAGTAATAGGCATGGATTTGAAACTCACAGAACCCCTTTTCTGGAGGTTCAAACATTACAAGAACAAAAAAGAAATAGCACCCCAAAACCCAACAAATAAAGTCACCTTTACTTCTATATGATTTACATTATTTTAATTTTATGTAAAAAATTCTTCCTACCCATAACCAGCCAAGAATCCAAGGCTTGGTGGACTGACTTTGTCACTGAATATGAAGAGTTCAAGACTCTCTTCAGATGTTTTGTATCTTTTTCCAAGCTGATTCAAAACCCACCACTCACGAACTCCCTCTTCAGAAACATTTTTGACCAGGGATACTGTAATGTTTTCCCATCTGCAGTCTATTGAAAAAAAAGAAATGTTTATATATATATATATAGAGAGAGAGAGCAAGAATTGCAAAGGTCAAACTATTCTGAGTCAGATACTTCAAACATCCGCATGATAAAATGACTGAGCAGTGTAGGAGGAAAGGTTTGTTAGAATTCTCATTTTACGTTATTTCTGTACAAAAGTACAATATCTAGACTTCCGTGGTTTTCCTTCTGCAAATGTCATCTGAATGTGCATTAAATAAAAAAAAAGTTTCATATCACATACACTTTCTTCTCTACAACTGTCAAATCAATTAAATATTCTTAGGCCAAAGTATCAACAACAGTCAGCATGTCTGCATTTCAGCCCTAGAGAAGCACATTTAACCTGGAGGGACTGTGGTAAATTTCTATATCTCAAAATGAAACTAGCATTGTAAATCATTTATGTCTTGGTATAAAATACGTTATTATCTTATATCAAGAAAAGCATACTATCCTATTATACATACTGATCACAGAGACAGGAGGTGAACCCTGACCCTCCTGATTTCTGGGGAACATACATGAGCAGAGTTATTTAGGACAGGACCTGACTAATAACAGTGAAGTACTCATCATTTATTGCTGCTCAGAGAGCTAGGTTCAGCCTCAAGAACTATTTTTCCCAATTAATCTAATCATGCTCACTGAACCCTGAACAGTGATGTACTACATAGTACAGTGATGTTCTACATACTACTACTACAACTACTATGTCCAAGCAACAAATTAGATCCCTGTTGAGCAAGGTCTTCTTTGATAAGGACTTGTTCCTACTCTTCCAACCCAACAGTTTTTTCACATGTGCGTATGTGCACATATGTGCATGTATTCTCTAAGTCTATGAGTACCTGTATGCATTCTGATCGGGTAATAGCACTCTGAATGCCGCGATTTATCTAAACTGGATTCTTTCTAGCCAGTAAGGAAGGAACAGCTAAAAAATGCCAGCCATTCAGTGTCATTTCTTAAGCTGAGGAGTTGCATTTGTAGACATGCAGTACTATCGCCTGTTTTTGGCAAGGTAGCAGGGAGATGTGGAGCAGTGAACACGGTCATCACTTCCTCAGAAAACAAAGGAAAGTGGTTCCTGAAAGCAGCCTTGAAGGAAAGGAGCCGGACTTCATCCTTAGAGTCCTTACTGTTTAATACAAAGCTAAAGTACATCCAGATGTGTTTTCTGCCTTATACTATATCACCTCATTTCTCCCCAAGCTTGCAGGCACCAGGTAGAAACCACTCTAAGTACATTTCAGCCTGAGGTGCCCCACAACAGCTCACTCAATGTGCAAGTGTGAGTGCTGTCTTGCACTTCTTTCAACCGTACTCTCTTTTCCATGGTCTGGACACATACCTGTCAATAGCTGCTTTATGGGTTTTGCCAAAGAATCACTAGGAGCCTTGATGTAGTACGGGTACACTGTCTCTAATGTTCTGGAAAAAATGAGAAAGCAAATATTTCATATTTTTATACCTCTAAAATAATTTAGAAATACCTAACAGGGCTATACACAGTTCCAGTAATTCTTGGCTTAAGCTGTGATTTTATAGCGTTCAGATGTCACATCTGAAAGTTAGCTGGATTTATTAACTATGTTCTGTCAGAATTTCAGCAGGGAGCCCCATCCATAATGTTGCCATTCACATGCCATGAATCCCACACACCTGGGGCATGTGTGTTTGCAAGGAATGCAGACCTTATATTTTGTTCCCCTTTTTAACAAACCCACTTTTATAGCCAGGTATATAAGCAGCACAAAGAAAGGCATATCATGAGTAGTAAACAAGCTAGAAAAATACATAGCTAGAAAAATATGTGGTGAGAACAGTTACTACTTCAGAATTGCAAGATGTTTTGCTAATAACACCTGAAAAGACTGAGATTTTTTTTCCCAGAATTTTTCATTGGGAAGTATTTTCAGTTTGTACGAGGATTTCAAACTGGAAAAAAAAAAAAAAAAAA